>CAKNYM010041879.1:0-53407 GCA_932195095.1 Andricus curvator | reverse complement strand
AAAAATTCTATTTTGCACTCAAACTATTAAAGACACGAACAAAATTAGTAAACAAAAATTACTTACCCATAAAAGATCTATAAATTTGTTAATAATCATTTTTTATTCGTTGCGCATGGTTTGTTAAAATCATACAAAATAACATTTGATTAATTGAAGTCACTAAAACTATTGGTTATACAAGAAAAGGATCAGTGGCTTGTCAGGATGTGGCTCCATATATAAGGGGCCACGAGAAAAAGTGCCAAGGGCATGCATAGTCGTCAAGGGTAGGGATGCGATCTTGATGCCTAAGTTCTGCTCCAGAGATCTCACCGTTATCAAGGTGAGATTTAGGGGCAGTGGTGGAGAACTGCTAAAGGTGTGTATTGCTTTGGCGTACTTCCTGAGCGATACCGGGGGACCACCGCCTCCCAGAGAAGTGGAGGCTCTAATTCGGCACTGTCAAAAGAACAAGATTTCTCTGCTGTTGGGCTGTGATGCAAACTCTCACCACACGGTGTGGGGAAGCACGAACATCAATAGCAGAGGAAGAGATTCAATTGAATACATAGCGGGCACAGAGATGGAGATTCTGAATCGGGGTGATACTGCCACATTCCAGACTAAAAACAGGAGTGAGTTTCTCGATTTTACTGTATGTTCGGGTGTACTGAGGAGAAGCGTAGTGTGCTGGAGAGTTTTCGATGAAAAGTCTCTCTCGGACCACAAATATATCGTGTTTCGATTAGCCCTAGAAAACCCGGTGGTTTCTAACTTTAGAAACCCCAAAAACACACTTTGGGGCTCATATAAAGAGGAACTCAAAGGGAGGCTTGCGAAATTCCCCACAAGCTATGGTACCATTGATGAGTTACAGCACAATTAAATCTAGGAAGGGAGCAGAATGGTGGAATACACGCTGAATCACCTAATGGAAGTTCACTTTCCGGGTTTTCAGCGAATCCGAACCGACCAAGAGGAGGAAGGCTAGGGCCAAGAGGTGAAGAGGGCCGACTGGAATTTCGCCGCTAAGCTCGTTGATTACAAAAAAGTGGAATGGGCCGTAGGGTCCTTCTGTCCCTTTGAATCACCAGGGGCGGATGGAATTTATCTAGCGCTTTTACAAATAGGCATGGATTTAGTCGTCTCTCTTCTAACGAAATTATTCAGGGCAAGTATAGCCCTTAAACACGTTCCATCGGCATCGAAGGATGACAGAGTGGCCTTCATACCCAAACCAACGAGAGAGAGTTAGACTGCTGCCAAAGATTACCGACTAGTCAGCCTAATGTCTTTTATCCTGAAGACGTTGGAGAAGCTGGCCGAGAGACACATTAGGGATGAGGTGCTCTTGGCCTTCCCGTTGTATAGAGAACAGCATGCTTTTCAGGCAGGCTGCTCGGTAGAAACTGCGCTTTATGCTGTAGTGGCAAAATTGGAGCAGCAGTTGGGTCAAGAGGGGTATGCTGTGGGCACTTTCTTGGACATAGAGGGTACCTTCAGAAATACTTCTCCAGAAGTCATCTGTCGAGAGGCTTTGAGAAGTGGCGTGCCGGACCAGCTAGTATGCTGGATATGAAGCATGCTACGCCGAAGGAAACTCGAAACCAGATGGGGTGAAGGCCTAGTAAGGGGGATAGCTTCACGGGGTTGCTCACAGGGGGGTGTTCTGTCGCCCCTCCTGTGGTGCATTGTAGTCGACGGCCTCTTTCCAATGCTGAATACAGAGGGATATTATACTTAGGGCTATGCAGATGACTTTGTAATCCTAGTCAGGGGGGCTCATCTGGAAACGTTGTTGGGTCTTACGAGGTCGCTGCTGCGCATCGTAGAGCTCTGATGCGATAGCTCAGGGCTCTCGGTAAATCCGGAACGACCAACCTGGTCATTTTCGCGAGAAATTATAAAGAGCCGAAATTTGATGCTCCTGTATTCTGTGGTGGGAAGCTGACGTTTTCAGATTCAGTTAAATATCTGGAAGTAATCGTAGATAGCAAGCTGGACTGGGCAAAGTACCTGGAGATCCAATTCAGGAAGTTTGTTATGACTTTTTGGTTGTGCAAGAAAGCCCTTGGGTTGACGTGGGCTCTAGGGCCTGAAATTCTTGCGCTGCTCTACTCTGCTGTCCTGAAACCAAGGCTCATACATGCGGCCGTGGTCCGATGGCCACGGGCAGAACTCAAATCAATGCAGGACAGGCAGCAAAGATTACAAACGTTAGCATTTAGGGGTTTGACTGGAGCAATAAGGACTACGCTCACAGCAGAGGTTTAATTCATGCTCTGTGAAGAACCCCTACAAGTTGCGATAACTGCTAGAGCTTCAACTTTGCCAAAGCTTCCCGCGTCTGCATTCCAAGCAGGGATTTGTGGAAAGCAGAAGGTAACCCGCTCCTCCAAGAGGAAATCTAGTATACGGATGGCTCCAGGGGAGAGGGAGGGTCAGGAGCAGGAATCTGTGACAGCAAGAGAGATAGGGGGATAGGGATTCCGCTTAAACTACATGCTATTTTTTCTTTCAGGCGGAGGTCCTGGCCGTCCTTCGCTGTGCTAAAACACGAATAGAAGAAAACGCTGCTGGCAGACACATTACGATCTGCTCGGACAGCCAAGCGACATTAGCTGCATTTGGGAAACCAGACATAACATCAGAACCGGACCAGAACCGGTACGGAGAATAGCGTCTTGCTGTGTCGGGATGGCCATTAAAAGCTGGATCCAAACAAAACACCGGGAATACTGGGAAAAAATCCAAGGTTGCCGTCAGGCGAAATAAATCCATCCTGGGTTTTACCTATAGGATGGACAGAGACAAGGAAATCTTGGGTTCACCCAAGAAAGGACAGTGGTACGGATCCTAACACCCCTGCACCTCGCGATGCAGTTCCTCTAGTTCACCAACTCCAGTCCTCTAATCTGATTAGACCACTAAGCCTTAAAATCATCTACAAGCTCACTTAATCCCGGTTGACTTCTTTAAAACAGAAATTCTATCTATAAAATTAAATTACTTATTCTCTAGCATAATTAACTTAAGTGATTTACATCTCATAAATCTTGATATTGCATTTCGATGAAATTGATTAAGGTGCAGGCAGATAAATACAATGCAATATTGAACAGATAAAGAACATTATTTAATACACTCGAGCAGTACGACTGTACTCAACAACGTTAAGCTACAGACTGGTGGACCGCTAGCCACACCCGAAGTAAGCGGCTAGGCTGCCCGCATAGTTGGCACTTGAGTCGCTTAATTTACATGGTATATTTCAACACATTTCATTTAATAATTACATTATCTTAACTTTAGCATGTATCTCAAGCGTATTAAGAAATAATTAACATAGTCGCCCTTCATTTTATCGCGAGAGGCCTTAAATATTAGGGCGGGATGTATAGAAAAATTAAACATGCAATGGAGACAAAAAGCTAATCCACGGCAAGCACTCCAAAATGTTAGATTCAAAAATGAAAGGACTTGTTAGTGTGATTCAGAATAGGTTTGCCATCACCAGGATTATGTGACGATACCAACGCATCCATCGAGAATGTTATCATTGTTTGCCGTGTGATTGATCACAGAGAGTACACACACAAACATAATGATGTAGCGGGCATTATACATTAGCGACTTGTCCTAAACCTAGAACTGTGAAAACAATGGAAGCCTTTCTATGGATACATTCCCTTGTTTTTTTTTCAAACGAATCTTACATCTCATACTAAGATGTTACTATCAAGACGGATCATTGTATAGGAGCAACTCGATTCGACATCGTGATGCATAAGAAGAAATATGGAAGGGTCTATATTATCGAAATTGATTGTCCACTTGACCGGCACTTGCAGGCAACCTATACAATCAAGATCTCGAGAATGTAAAGCATACATGTATTTATAAAAGCGGCTGAGGGGCAAACACTCAGCGAACGCAGAGGGCTGATTGATTACCTCACACAAAAAAGGAAATCACTATGCTTCAACCTAAAAATTAGCTGGTAAAATAAGTGTTTAGAGGAATAAATCCTAAATCAATTGGCTGTCTGCGATCATTTTGAGTATTACTCAAAACTATATGAGTTTCTTTCACGAATTATACTTAAGGTGAATTAATATCGTTGAATGTTATTTTTGCTTCAATTAAATAATTATTTTGATTCAAAACGCTTGATTTTGATTGAATGAAAAATCATTTCTCAGACCTGTCAGATTTTGGAGGTTAGGTTGTGGAATAATAATCACGATACTTGCGAGACGACGGGATCTAAGTACGAACTGATCAAAATCCATTAAGTTAATTCTTTGCCTCGTACTTCTTTATTTTCCATGTCCCGCTCGAGGTGCGGGGGGGGGGGGGGTGGCAAACAACCACACGTCGACGGATACTTGCGAGCCATGATGAGCCTCGTACGGCTTGCTCGGTCTCAACTGGGGAAAGAAGATTAATTCACGAGAACATATGATTGGATGTAATTCCCTCTCATTTAAGAATGTTGAGGAACCAGGACTCCGTTGCTACGGAGATGATGTTGGTTAACAGGTGTTAACATAAACGTCGCGATACTTTAGCTGATAGCGGTTAGCGTGACTACAGAGTAACGGGCCGACCAGCAGTCTCTGTTCTTTACACCAGTTATGCGCACTACGTCCCAATTCTCTTGCGAGAAGAAGGAAGTAGTGCTTCTTCCATTCATTGGTCACTCATTTGTTCCTTCTTCTATTTCCGCTCCATCTTTTGTGGAGAAAGAGGCGAGGAATGCGTCATCGCAGGTGGAGTGCTCGACCTGTCAATCTACTTCGACGTGGGAAAGGCGAATATCGCAATTTGTTCAAGGAAATGAAAAAGGACGACCCGGAACAATTTTTTACATATACTCGGATGACGAGCGAAAGATTCGATCAGCTGTTTAATCTATTGAAACGTGCATTAACAAGGAGATCCTGCATCACACCAATGGAACCTGAGGAACGTCTTGCATTGACATTGAGGTACGTACCCACAAATTTTTGTATAATTTTTTAACATTGTATAATTTGATTTGTGTCAAGGGGTTCCGGAAAATTATGCGATTATGTGTCGGGGTCAATGAGTACTGTTACACAATACTTCAAAGAATTGAACAGCATATAAAAATACAAAATCTATGTATCCAGAATTACAGTGTCTGGTTAAAAAATATTAAGAAGCAAAGAAATTAACGAAACATTTAGGACAATTTTGTGTGTCGAGAATTCACTTTTTAAACTGATCATGTAACTGTTCCACTTTTACTTGAAAATTGATCTCTTCTGGTTGAACACTTATCATCTTGGTTAAAATGTTCAAAATTAATCTTTCTTGGTTAAAAATTAACTTCCTTGTTGAAAATTCAACTTCTCTGGTTGGAAATTCAACTGTCTTCTAAAAAGTTTGTCATTTCCGCTCGAAAATTTAAGTATTTGGTTTAAAGTTCGACAAATTGTTGAAAATTCGTCTCTTTTGCTTATTTGGAATATTTGGAAAATGAAATATATTTTGTGGTAAAGAATAGTCTAAAATTGATAACGTAATTTATGGTTCATAAGGTTAATTTTTCATCAGACTTTTCATAATTGCAGCCCTTCTTTAACTTTTGATGCTGGAATATGAAAAATCTTCGTTTCTACGTTCGACACGTTCTTACATATCCACGTTTTAAAAATTGAGGCCGCAACCAATTTCGGTTAAATAAAATGGAATGACCCGTGACTATTTCCTTTTCTTCACATTTGTTTGACTATTATTCTCGTTAATAGGTACTTGGCGAATGGAGATCAACTCCAGACAGTAGCGTGGTAATTTTGTGTCGGCAAATCAACAGCGCGAAAAGTCATCATGGAAACGTGTCAATCGATTTGGAAAATCCTTTCTCCACAATATTTGCCTCAATTAGGCGAAGAAGACTATACCAGAATCGCTGATGAGTTTATGAACACCTTGAATTTGCCAAATTGTGTTGGAGCCATCGACGGCAAACACATTACGATTAGATCACCACCAAATAGCAGTTCCATGTACTTTAATTACAAGAAACACTTCAGTCTTGTGTTAATGGCAGGTTGAGATGCGAAATATAATTTCACGATGGTTGATGTTGGAGGACTTGGATCGGACAACGACGGCGGCTTATTTTCCCGATCACCTTTTGGAAAGGATTTGCTTGAGGAAAAATTGCCTTTACCACCTGCAACAGCGTTACCAGGAACCAACTTCCTGCAACCGTACTACTTTGTTGGTGACGAGGCCTTCCCACTGAATGTATGTTTAATGAGGCCCTTCCCTTGAAAACTGCTGGGTGATTTGCAATTCATCTTCAACTACAGGCTATCTCGAGCTCGTCGAACAATCGTAAATGCGTTCGGCATATTAAGTGCCCGCTGGATGGTATTCAGAAAACCATTGTTTTCCTTTCCTAATTTCGTCGACAAAGTCGTATTGGCAGCAGTTTGCCTACATAATTTTTTGCTGCCAGAAGAGGAATCTGAGGATAAGAAAGTGTACTGCCCAGTCAATTTAGTTGACAAGGAGAATGAGACAACTGGAGAGGTAGTGCCTGGCACATGGCGAATGCAAGGTTCAAGTCTTCGTGACAATGACCGATTCTTCCGTGGTAAAAAATCGGCTGGCAGTGCCGTGAGGTTGCGAAATCAATTGGCCATATACTGTAACACTCACGGTGCGTTGTCCTGGCAAAATGAGTATATAAACCGAGGTAGAGTATCGTGTAGGCTTAATGGAGTGCGGCTTCTTTTCTTCCCGTAAGAAGGTATTGATTCACTTCCTTCATCTTTACTCGAACCGGATCCGGCATTGTATAAATCCATGGAGTTACTCCGAGCCGGGGGTACACTGCTCGTATTTGTTCGTGTTGAAGACCTGTTATCAAAATCCGGGGATACAGTTGCTGTATCTGCTGAGGTCGGAGCATTCTCAGGAGGATCTATTTTCTCCATCATCGCGAGGAAATCTTCGTCGGATATTTCCCCATCTTTTCCCGCTCTTCTCGGGTCCAAAGCAGGTGCCCCATCGTGTTGGTAATTCCCAACTGATCTGAAATGACAAACACCAAAATTGGATCTTCAAGAAGTACAAGAAACCAGGAGTATTTTATTTGATGTTGGCTAACACCAAAGTTTCATCCCAATATTCCGTGACAACTATCATAACGAAGTAAAATAAAAAAGATTTGTACAGCCCCCAAACACACATTTAAAAACATAGTATTTCCCACTCTACTTCAGTTGACGATAGATATCAAATCTGGTTCATTTAAGACCCCCCTCCCCAAAATAACTCCATGTACGTATAATTCTTAATCTTTATACGGTCGGTGATGCTGTACGCTGTCAAGAAATTCTGTGGCTAGCAGGAAGTCAACTTGGGTATCGGACAGAAATCGCTTTCCACTTCCCCTTTTCCCTGCTGCAAGCTTCTTGTATCGAACCCGACGATCTTTTAGTGATTTCCACTTAATCTTCAGGTCCTTGACTGCAAAGAGGAAAACATGAATTTAATCGTTAATTGTTACGGTCAACTAAAATAATTCAGAAAAACAATAAACTAAAATTATGAAGTTTTAACAAAAAGTGTTCAACTTTCAACCGAATTTTAACCAAAGAAGATTAATTCTCATCGAAAAATAAAATATATAGTACGATATTTAAAAAAAAGCGATTTAAATTCTAAATTAAAAACTAGCAGTTTTAGCTAAATTGCAACTTTGATCAGGATTCATAATAGTTCAAATAATAGGCCTTTTCATACATTTTACATACGAATTAATTATTGTTTTGTTGTTATACCCTAATTTTTCCGGCTCTAATGTGCGCAGTTTACTGAAAAATTTGAGTTTTTACATTTTGCACAAGTTTTTAAATAATACGTTTAATGAATTAATTCATTTCGACATTCCGGAAAAAAATGTAACCGAAAGTAACCTTTTCATAAAATAAGTAACTTTTAAGTAACAGCGGATCAAAAAAGTAACTAAATTACTAAAAAGTAACTCGTTATGAGCCCTGAATTTTTGGCGATCACTAACATATAAAATTTGTTTTTTTGAACGTACCTGTTATGTCCAATTGCTCACTCAGAGTTCTCCATGAATTTTCCTTCTTCTTTCTGTCTTTAAAAAATGGATCTTGTTCATCGTACAGGTGAGGATATTGTTGCAGCAATACAAGCAGTACGCAATTTATCTCTTCATCGTTAACAATGTCACTCATTTTATTAGAAACATTCACTGTAACTTTTTAAAAATTCACTTCCGCACTCTTCAAACTTGGAAAACCAAATGGCAAGCTTTTCAGGTGAGCAGCACTTTTTATAATGGTAAGCCGTTACTAAAAAATTTATTATCAAAAGTCACTTATTTAAGTGGGACCGACACCCACTCATATAGTCAGAGTAACGTCATGTAATTGAACCCATTGCCTCAATTATAAATTCGTTATAAAAATTAATCTAGTTTTCGTTTGATTCACCCTCCGACTGCTTTGCTTCTTACCCTGACGCTTTAGCGAACAGGCCACCAAGCGAATGGTTGACCAAAGAAAATTGAGTAACAGTGTCATAAGATAATTTGTATTTAAATGTAACATTGCAGTCATTCTTGTCCTCCTCAAAAACGATTACAAAGAGAGAGATATAGTACAATAGGTTTTAGCGCATTGCTATGGACAGTTATTGCCCTGCCCTACTGCATAATAATAATGAGTTTTATTATGATAATGGTAGCTTTAAAAAAAACATCCAGAAGCAACTGTTCTATCCCCTGACGCTCGAGTTCGCTGTGTGAGGATAACAGAGGTAAAAGACAAACTCCGATCTACACCATGCTTTTAATTTTGTACCTACAGCATCATCGCAAAAGATTTCAAACATCGTATTAAATTAACTTATAAAATCCTAATCTCATCAGTCACTTGACTCAGTCCGTGGCTATAATGAAAAGAGGGTTCACCCGATAACAAGTTTGAAAAAAAGATTGTTATTAAACATCTTGACACTACAGAATACATTCCGAAGTGTGCCTCAGAGCTGCATTCAGGACATAACCTTAGTGAAGGAGGCTCTCCGATTTAGACACGAACGTCTCCTTCAAAAGATTTTGGTTTCCTATCTGTCGACCTTTAACAATGTATCTGCGGCTAACATGCTTGTCCATAGGACTGGAAGGCACGCATAGTTACTCCAGATGGATTCTGTACTCCACAATGATTGAAAGCCTAAGCATGACCCCATAGCCCTCTCCATAGGGAGAGGACCGCAGCCACGCTATTGGCCGATATCTCCAACTCATTGATAAAATAATTACCTGTGAGTGTTAGACGTTTCCCCGCAATCGCAGGGCAGTAACAAAGGATGTCAGTAGATGTCTCATTATCCTTTCCGCACAGACTTTAATTTCATTCCTCCCGAGCTTGAGTATTTCCCTAGCTCGGTAGGACTTAAGCTTTGAGCCGAAGCCTGCACTGGAGAGTCTCTAAGCCTATTAGTGCCCCCAGTGCCATAGTGGGTGTCGACTTTGAAGCTCCAGTGACGCCTCTCAAAATCAGTCCCCTGAGCCTTTCTAGTCGAGACTTCACAGTGGGCCTGCCTGCAACCAGAAACCAATTCCCACTCATTCTGATGTTCCTCAGTCAGCCAACTGTTAATTACTTCAGTGACTGATCTGCTGGAAATACCTACCACTGGCTCGGGTCCAGTAAAATTTCTTCCTGCTGCTAGCTTGGCTGGCCTATCCGATATCTCATTGCCCTTGATACCACTGTGTCCAGGGATCCATAGCAGAGTGACTCGGTTTTCGGTCGCTAACGTATTTAGTGCTTCAAAGCATTCCAATACTAATAGCGACGTAGTCGTTGTTCCATTCAAGGCCAGCATAGCAGCCCTGCTGTCTGAACAGATACGGATGTTCCTTTTATTGCCGTACTACCTTGCCTTATAGGCACACTGGAGTATGGCCATAATCTCAGATTGTAGAACTGTGGCGTAGGACCCCATCTCAATTGTGAAGCCCATTCCATTCCTTCTACGATATACGCCAGCTCCTGCCTTCTCCTCGTTTCTGGAGCCATCTGTAAACTAGTTGTCTCCATCACAGGGATGGTATGCGTCGCCGTCAACCCATTCCTCCTTCGTGGATAGGCGTGGATAGGCGTGGATAGGCGATGTCGACTGGGATTTTCACTGCTATCGAGATCCTTCTGTCATTCACCAAATTTAGCCTCCAGGCCGCCTTCGCAGCCACGGCCTTGATAGTAAGATGGAGAGTCTCTAAGCCTATCAGTGCCCCCAGTGCCATAGTGGGTGTCGACTTTGAAGCTCCAGTGACGCCTCTGAAAATCAGTCCCCTGAGCCTTTCTAGTCGAGACTTCACAGTGGACAGCTCGACCCTGCTCCACCAGACTACCGCCGAATAGGTTAACCTGGGTCGCAAGATCGCTGTGTAAATCCGCATAAGTGTCTCCGGTTTCAGGCCCCAGCTTGTCCCTATGGCTCTCCTACAGAGCCATGGGGTCGCTACTAGCTTCTTGCACTTGTTTTCCAGGTGCTCATTCCATGACAGCTTCTTATCCAGAATTACTCCTAGATATTTGGCTCGTTCTTTGATTTCCAGTTGTTTTCCTCCAAGTTTCAATGTACTCGTAGTTCCCCACTTGTACCTTCTGGTGAAAACAACCGCATCTGTCTTACTCGGACTAACCGATAATCCAGTTTTCTTGCACCATGAGTCTACTATCATCAGTGCTTGCTGCATTACTCCGAAGAGCACATCCAGATGCTGACCGCGCACGATAAATAATATATCGTCCGCATAGCCTATGACGTGAAGACCCTGACTCGAGAGTAGATGAAGCAATTCATCCACTACCAGGCACCACAGCAAGGGCGATAAAACTTCCCCCTGCGGATATCCCGAGTCAATGGTTCCACTTAGAGTGACATCACCCTTTGTCGTGGTTAGATTCCTGTTGGCCAACATGTGGCGCGTGCATTCCACGACTGCCGTAGGCACACCATGTGCAATCATGGCCGCCCTGATCACCTCTCCAGAGGTGTTATTGAAGGCTCCTTCAATGTCCATTAATGTTTATTTAATTAGGTTCACTTCTCCGATTAGGGCTGTCTGCGTCGTGTGACCAGCCCTATAGGCGAACATCTGTCTTAATAAACAAGGAATAATTTCAATATGACCAATTGATATATAACTAGATGCTACGCCTAGTGAAACTTATTTAGAGGGAAAGAACCTATCTTTGGAGAATTCACACCTCTAGAGGGCTCACCGTATTTATTACTGTTAAAGACAATAGTTCCTCCGTCCATTTTAGTTCTTCCGACCAAGCTATTCCGATAGTCCTGAGTTTTATTTTTTATTTCACTATTGAGTTGAGCCAATCACGATTCTAGTTACCGAGAGGATTATTTCAGGTTGAGTGAAGGGGTCTTCAAACGCCCAGTAGGACTGAGATTAAACAGGCTCTTTAATTAACATTTAGTCATTTCTTGGTCTAACTGGAGCACTTCCCTGGGTGTTGATCATATGATCGACAAACTCAACCGCTAGTAATTTAACCAAAGTAGACGGAAGTACCTGTTTCAAAAATATATTGAGTTTCTCCGTTTCTCTTTCAAAAAAATGGCACTTCCTTTGCCATTCTTCAGCTCGCCTTCGTTATCTACCCCAAAAGAAAATTTTATGTGCGGCTCGTCCAGTACAGTCAAATTAGCCGAAAAAACGTGAAATCGCTACAGTTCCTCAACACGTTTGCTTGAATTGTTACTTTCAATTGGGAGACACGTGAAAAGTGCATGAAACTTTATTTTTGGAGTATAAGATAAGCTTTCAAATAAGCCCATAGCAAATGTTTCTCGACCAAGTTTTCACCAGATATGAATTTTTTAATTACATTTGGCGTTTTTCAGTAAAGACAAAGCGATGATGAATTTTCATGGCTTACAAAATGGCCATCGGATTTTTGCTATTGGATTTTTGAATTTGAGAGCTCAAAGTATTGGGAAATAATTTTTTTTTGATTTCTGGATCCAAAAATGACAAAGAGTGGGCGAGCACTTTTTTCAAAGATTCATATTTTGGTAAAATATCTAGCAGATTGTGCATCTTCCGGAAGAAAGGATGTTTAAGATGTCAAAAAAATTTTCCAGGTTGTTCATAACAAGCTTAAAATCAAAACTTATCATTGGAACAAAGAGGCAGACTGGAATTTCGAAAACTGATTTGATAAAAATTTCAGATTATTTAAGGAAGAGTGGTAAACATACCTTAATTGAGATTCTATGAGAATTAGGATGATGTGGGAATACTGTAGGGCAAACGTCTTAGCTTTGTGGAATGCTAACTGGCAAAAAGCCACGGTCATGGAATAACGATTTTTTTACAATATGGCTCTCACTTCTTGATCTTAAGGGTTTGGCGGTCTAGTACAAAATGACAAGAACGCGTTTGTGTCTTGCGTCGACGCGCAAATTTCGCAACCCGCCTCATATTACAGGCAAGTTCTTAGGGTAATAAGTTTTACCGTGACTCGCCACCTTATCCCTTGCCAAGTTGGCCAGAGGAAACGAAAACTGCAGAAAACCATATTTCCGAGTTCAGCCAGTCTTCTGAATGTCAAGTTTGAAAGTAGCCATTTGATAGTGAGATTATCGAGCGTACAAAATCCTCCTCGGCGTCAAACCACCCGTTCAGAATTAGTTAAACGCAGCGAATAAACAACCTGGTCGTACATCGCAGACAGTCACTCATCCGAGCTTGAAATGGCCTAATATCAGCAACTTTTCCCGATTCGATATTCACCACGCAGATGATACCGTCGGTCGGATTTACAATCCTGTAATACTTAAAATATATAATATGGGATGTTACAGAATTAACATAATTGTTTGAAGTTTTCTTTATTACATAATTGTTACTACATTAGTGTCCGTACGTTTAGACTTGACTGGGTCATCTACGTAGAGAAACGTGTGGACTGTGCGGACTTTTAGCGTGTGTGTCGCTTCGGACAGCATGAGAGTTCACCTGTCACAGATTGGCATTTGTGATAATACAAATCTGAAATTCAAAATTGTACATATTTCATCATACAAAACCGATATACTGGTAAAAGGTTCATCAGGATATTTATCAGAAAAAAATCATAGAAAAACATGAAACGAGCTAAACTAAATTCGGTAAGGCTCTGGTTACAAAAAAAAATCAACAGTCTATAACATCACAAGGAGTGTTAGACATGTCTTTACGGGCACATCAATGTCTAATCTTCCGAGTGCTGTACGATATTTTATTCGAAACCAGTGTCTTATGAGATTGTAGGCCTTCTAAAAAGTGAGTCGTAATTTTTATATCTTTGGTTGTGAAAACATACGACTGACGTGTCAGAAATCTGCATGGCTGTGATTGGCAATCTCGTATGGCGCGAAATTTGAAAATGGTTTGGTCCGAGCTAGGGTATTATATACATATATATACTGTATACATGTGTACAGAAAAATTAGATTACACTTAATGTTTCAGTGTGTTGGCGTTCGTCACTCATAATATTTCAGCAGGCTTTGTAACGCTCACCTTTCAGGGGCCTTACAGGCTCATAACACGGTGATCAAAGAGCGAACCTTAAACTTCAAAACACAATCTGAAAGGTGGCGGCGATGCGGACACAACCTGAGAAAACATTAGTAAATACAATGACGTACGACAAGGAACATTCCAGGTACTGCATTCTTTTCGCATTTCAATTCGAAAATTGCCATTGCGTATTCTCTGGAATAACTATATATACGTTTTATGTGTCACCACACCTTCTCATAAGGCCTGTTAAATAATGACGGTCAATGTAAAGATACCGAATTAATGTGTAGACCTAGCAGTTGAAAAAATACAGGTTAAACAACTAAGGCAGGGTCCCACACAAAGCAACTTCCATCTATGAAAATAACATTGGCCCCCAGCAGAACCGTGTTAAAAAACACCTATGTCGACGTCTCACGGCCGAGACATATGTAGAAACAGGACTCGACGAACCCACAATAACAGGCCAGCGAAACCCTCGCGTGATTTGTGCAGACAGAGCGACCTAAGAATTACAAGTTTCTGCATCCATCTAGCAATTGCCTCGGCATGTTTCTGGCACGCGGTATGGCTTTGAAGCTAGGGAACAGAGATGAATTTGCATATCCGAGGACACTGGTTACCAGAACAATTATTCTAACAAAATATTTTAGGTACAATACTGGAGAAAGATGTCAGGCCTCGACTTACAATGGAAACTGCTGTCCAAAAATCGTAGTTTCAGAAAATTCGACACTTTTCGTTTTAGACCATCGATTCTATCTCCCTTGAAGCATTCGGAAGGGTAGTGTTGTGGCGAACATCTTAAGAGCGACAAAGATGGTAGTCAAGCTTTTTTCGATCCGCATCAAGGAAACCTGGATAGTATGCAACTATGCATGCATAAATACCGTAAACGGGTGGAGTGGAATCGAGATGGCAAACATTTTATTCGGGAATAACTTGTTCAACTTCGACAGATTGAAAGACCGAATTTGCCAAAGGAGAACCTTGTATTTGCTTCAGAGAGATTCCTTCACTGATGATATGTCCTGAATATATATCCAGAGATAAGGTGTAGCTTTCCAAAGGGCCATCAATCTCTCTATGCATCTCATTATGTGTGTATAAGCCTTCAAGCTTTCCAACAGACAGATGATAAGTCTATGAGAGGTTAAATCAAAAGCGGTCCGGTAGTCAATCCAGGCCATCAATATGCAGCGCTGGTAAGATGCTGCATCTTTTGACACATCTGTCGATGAGCAGATTCTCTCTACAGCCTGCTATACCTTTTTTAGAGTTTTTCGCATATATCTCTCCACAATTCTTCGAATAATCCCGTGGTTTAGGATAGCTGTAAATATTTTATATATCGTGTTGAGCCAACTTATATTGGCTTGTGTTTTCCTGGGTTGAACAAGTCACCTTTTTTCGGTAGGAGTGAAGTTGTGTCCTAACACAAGCCATTTCGAAATGGGCGTCTTGACTCTAAATATGAAGTGAAAATGCGGGCCAGATGTTGGTGTGTAGAAGTAAACTTCTTCCACTAGAAGTTCCTGATACCATATGGTCCTGCAGTGGAGAAGTTCCTCGTACCCCTAAGTGCTTTCTTCACCTCTTCGGCAGTGATTGATGGACATTACTCCTCAGATGTTATGAGGATATCGCAAAGCTCCTTAAGGCGGATGATAATCTCAGTGTCTTTCTTCAGTTGAAGTGATGGTATCTTGTAAACCTCTATCCAAAAAGTCTCTACCTCGTCTGGCTCGGGTGGATTTTTGACAGACGCAGAGAGATTGCTGGAGAGGCGCGATTGGTAAGCGAGAAACTATTGATTTTCCCTAACTCACCCCTTCCCCTTCTGTATTGTCATCCTTGTGTCAAAAAACGCCCGTATTCAGTCAACAATTTTCTGCTTGATTGTCCGCAGCAGTTACTTATTCAGCGCGTGATAATAGGTCCTCAGTTCCTAATATAAACTTTACGACCCTTTCCGTAAACGGCCTACCAGATGTTATATGTTACGTAGTCAATCACACACTGAACAGAAGAAGCATTCTGTCTTACCCATCCAATCTTCTTATTCTATTGATGCAAGCGTCTCTTTGTTTTTTGATCCATCGTCAGTTTTAGCCTCTGATTTGAATCAGCCAATGCTCCCGCCGAATTTCTCCGAGGTATCGTCACAAAGGAAGGCATCCACTTTAGCCAGATCATAGGGCTTAGCAGGAACTTGGATGTTAACGTTCCTTCTTTTCTGAAATAGCTTTAATATCTCAGGGTGTCTGAATTCCGCCAATGGTCTTAATGTCGCTCAATTCTCTTCGTCTGCGGTTCGTTCATGCAGCGGTTGGGGAAGCGCTCTTCGTTTATAACCAGTTTTCGAGAGATAGGCAACTTGATTTCGCAAATACTGTTGCAAAAGCGCCGTGACGCTTCCATGAACAGGGATAAAGCTGGCATCTTAGCAATCCGCGACTGCTCATTAATTATCGTGCGTTATTGTGCGTCTGTCGCGACGCGCGCTTCGCACTGGGATATTTATTTTTTGCCCTCGGAATGCTTGAATGAATGTAGTTTAGGATTTGAACTAATGTCGCGTCGACGAATTTTGTCATGTGCACTATAAGAATCCGAGGAACGAATCCAAAAATGACTGGACGAGGGTCACATCGAGGCAAACGCCGAGTAACGGGTACGGTTTCATGTTCTTCTCCGTTGTTTAATAGTGAACGTGCCTAGAAAGTGTAAAATGGTCGGTATACGAAGCATGGTGAATCCATGCGGATTCTTTTGCATCCGCAAACATTATTATTAATGGCCGGACTCGTGGTTTTCTTTTGTGTTGAAACTGTTAACGTAGTGTGCGTATGAATATTGATTATTGGGTCACGATTGATGTGTCATATTTGTGATTTTTCGGATTATTTGATTCTCGGAGCAGGGCCGCGTGCCCATAGCCTATCTTTGCCATGTCACTTCGGTGATAATAAATGAATTTCGGAGTGATCGACACTCGTACGTTGCCATTGTACATCGCTGCCATGCCATATGCGAATAATCGTCATATTTCTGTCATATAAGTTCGCATGAATCGGTGACTTCGCGCCTAATTTGAACATTTTGATTTAATTTTAGACAATTCATAACCAACATAGGGCTCGAAATGTACACGATTTAAGTAGTTTAGATTACAGGAATTTTTGAAAAATGAGTGATTTGATTTACTTGTTGTGTGACGTCACGTCTGACCTCTCTTCTTTTTCGTATTTCACTAATGAGCTAGTCGCGTGGATTTATTAAGCTAGTGACCAAAAAGCTTGTAAATTCATCATGGGCCTTCAGCCAAATAACCCGGTTCACATTTTTCTATTTTTTCTGAAAATTAGGTGGCGCTCAACAAATCAGTAAATTAAAATATAATAAACTATTGAAATTAAAATTAATACAAACCTATTAAAAATAAAATCAGGGTCATAGTATTTAGAAGTGATGATATCAAAGGTGGGGGAGGTAAAGTGTCACCAGCCCCTCCCCCACCTTAACACTTTCAATAATTTTTACAGTTTTGTGACGAAAAATTTTTACTTTGTGGCGCGTACAGTTCGTGGTAGCCATGTCAATAATTTTTAACGGTATTACGGGGGTAATACGAAGGAAGGAAAATGGAAAGCCGAGGAAGGTTAACAATATGAAAGACTTTCCATAAAAGAATCAAAACACTTTATTGTCACTTACAGCTGCGATGAACATGGCCAGGTCGTGACAAGGCACTGGTGATAAGAGGTGTCAAGTTCGGTGGATGCGGAGATGGTCCGTAGAAGAACCATTGAGAGGTCAGGAGCTTCGTTTGGGATCGATTCCAGGGCGGAAAAGCAAGAGCACTCACACTAGCACTAGCTGGAAACGATTAACAACCGAACAAACGAGCAGACACTGAGTAACTGCTATGCTCTGCTCGGGACTTCGGGTCCCCTCGGGGGATTCTTTTCCGTCTCGCGTGCAGCCCGGCAACCCTTTCGTGCAAGGCCGTACCGATTCTTGCGTTATGGTAACAATTCTGTTACATCCCCCCTCCCCCGCGTGAGTTTGAGTGTATACCTGGAGATTCTGTAATGTCTTTGTCTAAGTCTGATATAGTCTTAAAGTCTTAAAAAAAATAAAAGTTTGCAAATCTGCTGCTTTCCACTTGAGACTTTAACAATTTCATTCTAGTCAATAATTATGTGTTGGTTTCATAATGAGTAAATTTGTGTGTTTGCGTTTGTAGTTGTAAAGTTTGTGCTACGTTTAACTTATTTGTTGTTGTCCGAAAGGTTAAATAGTATCTAAATAAATTCAAGTATTAATCCTTCGCGAAATTGATATTGTAGTTCTTTACAATTGTCCCTAGTTCTATGCTTTGAGTACCTGCTCTCTCGTTGTCTTTTTTGCTTATGATCCTCCTTCATGGTTATCTTCTTTGTGAAACAAATATGAAAAAAATCTGCCCGCTTCGCGGGCACATTCTCATGGCGCGTTTCGCGCGCGGCTCGCTGCGCTCGCAAGTTTGAGCGCGCCTAGGGCGCGCGACTGTTGTATCTCGCGCTTCGCGCTCGATCATATATTTATCTCGCGCTTCGCGCTCGATTATGTATTCACCTCGCGCTACGCGCTCGGGCGTATTTAAATCGCGCTTTACGCTCGGCTCCTCTAGATTTTTGAACTTCGTGTTCGACTTCGATGAAAAGAAAAAGTTTGTTTGCAAATATTATAAAATTATCAAAACCTCTACATATTAAGTGATTGTTAAATTTATTTTTATTTTAGACTGAAAAGGAACTTTATTTACTCAAGGTTCTATCGACCTTAAGGAACACATTCTCATCCAGACACTCGCGCTTCGCGCTCGATATTTGATTTGAAAATCATTTGAACCGTATGATAGAAACAAAAAAGTTTGAACGCACTTACGGCGTGCGATTTGGTAAATACACTGAGCGCGCACTCTGTGCTTCGTGTTATATGTTCTTCATATACAAATTACTAAATCTGTATTTGATTTCAAATGAAAAGTAATGATATAATTCAGGCGACAAATTTTATTAGTTAACATTTTATTTTAGCTTGTGCCGTTTATCAAAAAAGTTAATTTTTTCATTTTGAATATATTCTTACCACAAAAATTGATTACGGGTTTGTAAGTCTTTTTTGAATGCACAATTTTTGTTCATTTATATGTTTTCGTACCTTGCATTTTTTTTCAAAAATTTGATTTTTTTTACTGTCAATGTTATTTTCACGAATAAAACAAAAACCACGCATCCTATCGAAACATGAGTCACAATAAATTTGTACCTCTTCCTTGGATGAACAAATTGTGTTTCGGTCATTTTTTCGTAGCTGGTAATATTCGTCTGAAAATTGGATTTTTCTATTTTCAATGCTGTTTTTTACGAATAAAACAAAAACTACGCGTCATATCAAAAAGTGAATGAAAAGAAATTTGTAGATCTTTTTTAGGTGCACAATTTTGGTAAGATGATCTTTTCTGGTATCTTGCATAGTTTGACAGCAAAATGGCTTTTTTGATTTTTCATTAATTTTTTGTGCGATCAAAATTTGAATTTTTCAAAAAATTCAAAAAGTTGTTATGAAAATATTATAGGGTGTTCAGGAATGAAAGTTTTTCTCGTCTTGACTTTCTTTCATATCGTGCGTTTTTCGGCTTAAAATGTTCATTTTCGTTTGTTTTTTGGAATTTTGAAAATGCTATAACTCCAGTAATTTTTTTTTTATCACGAAAAGTCATAAGAATATTTTGTTCGTCATTTTGCGTACTACTAATAACCGTACATAGAATTTTTAAATCTTCAAAAAAAGTGGTCTCAAAAATTTTCAAAATGTGCTCACTTTTTGGATTTTCATCCAAAATAGCTGGTTAACGAACTCGTTTTCTATTTTTCGGCCATAAAAAAGTGTGCCAAAGCTCAATCAAATCTGATCATTTTTTCGAAAGTTATCGTGGCTACAGACAGACAGACAGACAGACAGACAGACAGACTACAGACAGACAGACACCTTGGTAAAAATCGTTTTTTCTAGCTCAGGGGGCCTCAAAACGTGGAGATTTGATGAAAACCGACTATGTCAAATTTTACATAAAACCAATACCTTCTCATTAGAATGAGAATGTAAAAAAACGAAAAACTCGTCCGTGTCATCAATTGTCGTGGAGTTTTCCTGTTTTTAGAGTTGCTTGTCCTTTGAGTCTCTTTTTTTTTAGTTGAGTTGCTGTTGTTTTATTTAGTTATAAAAATTGTGAATCCAATTTAAACTGTGTAATTCAGTTCATTAACAAATAGTCAGAGTAGGTTTGTTTTCTGTTATAGAATTTTGGATTCTGCGTTCCACTGTTTGTACTTCTTTTCTAAGGTTTACATTTTCTCTTCTAATTCTTATTATATTTTCACCTTTTTTCCCCCGTCTTAAAGGGGAATGTTACTTCTCTCTTGTCTTAGGAATCAAAATGCTATTATTTTCCAAGTTATTCATTAGAGTCGTTTTAGAGTAGTTGTGCTCAGAGTCTTGTTTACAGTTCTTTTCGAGTTCTTTTCGAGTTCATTTGTGTCGTTAATGCTATTGATCCATTGCAATTTTTGCCCTTGTTTAAGTCTGAATATTCTGAATTAAACTCGTTTATATTTCTTACGCCTATGTACCATTATCAGTTGGGAAAATTTTCTTTTTGATTATGAAAGGACCTTCATACTGGTCATATAGTTTTTCTGTATTTTTATCCGCTTTATTTGACAGTTTGTTCACATTTTTCAAAACCCTATCTCCTATTTTAAATTCTAACGTTCTTCTTCTTAAATTGTAATTGTTACCTTGTCTTTCGTTTGCTTTATCTTAATTTTTTTGAAACTCTTCTTTTATTATTTGTAACTTTCTTAGTCTGTCAGTCCATTTGTCTAGTGTTTAATGCGAACTGCAAATCGTCTTTATGTTCGTCTTGGGTAGAGTTGTCATTATCTATATAAGTCTTAATTATTTGTTTGATCTTCCTGTTGTATCGCTTCGTTGGATTTGCTTAGGGGTAATATTTTGGTGTTTTTGTGTGTCTAATACTATTTTTTTGGTTAAATCTCTTAATGTTTTGTTGACAAATTCCGTACCATTGTCGGTGTGGAGAATCCGCGGTATTCACCAACGCGAAATGACACGTTTGTGGAATTCTGACTCTATTGTGATCCCGTTAGCTTCTTCAATTGGGATTATTTCGACCCATATGGTGAATAGGTCTACAAGCACTAAAATGTATTGATTTTTTCTCTTTTTCGAACTTGGTAACGGGCCCATGATATCGGCAGATATCATGGTCCATGGTTCTTCTAATACCCTTTTTCCAAAAAATCCTATCTTACTTTGATTACTTGACTTTGCTCTTTGACAGATCTGGAAGTTTTTTACGTAATTGATCACGTCCGAATATACCCCTGGCCAGAAGTAATGTTCCGAAATTTTCGCGTAAGTTTTCTCTGAGCCTAAATGTCGTGCCTGGATTGCACCGTGGTTTTCCCGTAAATCTTGACGTTTAAGTTTTTGGGGTACGACTAATTTCCAAGAGTTCGAGTCTGGTAATAGAGCATATTTAAGTGGGTCAGTTCTGTGAAAAAAGGGTTGTGAATCTCTGATTCGACATTTTTCATGTTCTTCGGGTATTTTTGTTACTTGTCTGATTATGGTAGAGTACCAGTCATCCGTTTTGTCGTTAACGTCCGATTATGGTTTTTCTACGCTACAGGCTAACGCAAATGCTATATTTTTCGCTGGTTCCCGTGATCTTGAGAGAGCATCAGGGACAAAATTTGAGCTGCCTTTGCAGTTATGACTTCGTTGTCATATTCGAGTAGTTTTAATGCCCATCATATGGCCCGATCTACTGCTAAGAATTCTTTTTCAGATGCCGAGTATCGCGATTCTGCCCCGTTCAGGCTTCTGCTCGCATAAGCGATCATGTGATTTACGCCGTCAATTGTTTGCGTAAGTACGGCTCCCAAAGCCGTGTTGCTCGCATCGGTTTGGAGTTGGAAGGGTTGCGTGAAATCTGGGCAAGTTGATATTGGTGCTGAAGTTAAGAGTTCTTTAATTTTTTGGGATACCTTATCATCTTCTAATCCCCAATCACATGTTTTATCTTTTTTCAGAAGTCTTTTTATTGGTTCTATTATTTCGGCAAAGTGTGGGATACATTTTCTCTACCAACTTGCCATCCCTATTATTCGCTGTAACTGTTTGATATTTTTAGGTTTGGGGAATTCTAGGATTGCTTGTATTTTTTCTTTGTCTATTTGAAGTCCTTTGTCGTTAACTCTAAGATCTAAGTGTTTAATTTCTCAGCAGCCGAACTCGCATTTGTCCGGGCTGATCGTTAAGTTTGCGTCATTCATTTAATCTAATACGATATTCAAATAATTAAGATGGTCATCAAAATTTCGAGTTACTATAGTTAGTTAGTTTTAATACGGGCGGGAAGCCTATAGAGAGGTCCCCAGGCGCTTAAGCTATAAAGCGTATTGTGCCACAACCTTACTTATTCACTATCATCAGTCGACCCGAGACCTCTTGACGAAGCCCAGTACGTCGTCGAATGATCGCGTTGTAATTTTCTCTGATTCCATAAGATGAGCCCCAAGGGTCTGTTGCCTGAGCCTAGCTAATCCCGGGCACTGGCATAATACATGCAAGGATCTTTCGTCATCTCTACCGCATTTCCTGCACTCTGTCGTGGGGTTATACCCCTTTTTGTGCATATGGTAGTTCGAGTGGTTGTGCCCAGTTGAGGTACGTACCACTGTCCTTATATCTTTTTTGGGTAAGCCCAGGATTTCCCTAGCTCTGCCCATCCTATAGGTTTAATCCAGGATGGATTTCGCCTCACGGCAACCCTGGGTTTGTTCGCAGCATTCCCAGTGTTTTTTCGGATCCAACTTTTAATAGCCATTCCGACACAGCAAGACGCTATTCCCAGTACCGGTTCCGGTCTTATGTATTCACTCGCTGCACCGCGTTACGCCAACTGGTCTGCCTTTTCGTTGCCCTTGATCCCTGTGTGACCAGGGACCCATATGAGAGCCACTTTGTTTCTTTCTGCAAGTTGGTTTAATGCCTTTTTGCATTCTGAAACCAGTTCTGATGTTATGTCTGGTTTCCCTATTGCAGTTAGTGTCGCTTGGCTGTCCGAACAGATCGTAATCTCTCTGCCAGCAGCGTTTTCCTCTGTTTGTGTTTCAGCACAGCGAAGGACGGCTAGGACCTCCGCTTGGAAGTCCTAGTCGCCCAAGTGTCATCCCTATCCCTTTCCATCTCTTGCTGTCATAAATTCCTGCTACTGGCCCTCCGTCTCCCCTGGAGCCTAGTGTGTCTAGTCCCCCGAGTCCATCTATTTGCTCTTGCCAGGCGGCCCATCGCGTGTGCCGCTCTAGCGGTTATCGCAACATTTAGGGACTCCTCACAGAGCATGTTACTATAACAATGTCATATAAATAACAAAAAACGTTTGGCTTTATATCTGGAGTTATAATTTTATCCATAAGTCTCTGGAAAGTGGCTGGAGCATTGGTTAGGCCAAATGGCATCCTTCTAAATTGGTACATGCCTTTTCCAGTGACTGTAAATGCTGTAATTGGTTTTGAACTTTCTTCTGAAGGCTAAAAAAAGGCTAATTTTAAATCAATTTTGCAAATGAATTTTGCTGGTCATGAGTGGGATGGGGTAGAGGTCCTTTTTTGTAATATTGTTAACCTGTCTAAAATATAAACAAAATCTATAGTCTTTCCATGGTTTTTTGATCATAATTATAGGGTTTGACCAATTAGAACAAGAAGGTGCTATTATATCTTGTTCCAATAATCTATCTACTGTTTGAGATAAATTATTTCTTTAATTTCTGGGCTCACGTGGTAATATCGATGTTTAATGGGATCGTGGCCTTGGACGTCAATTTTATGTTTCGCTAAATGAGTCGCCCTATGATCTTTTCCCTGATATACTTTCATTTTGTTTTCGAGAAGTTTTTCTAATTGGGATTGTTGGCTTTCGTTAAGCTCAACAATACCTTCGCAAATTTCTGGCGAACTATTGTTTTGTTCGTCCATTTTTCCTAAACTATCCGTAATATTATTTAATCTCATTGCTTTATTTTTGAAATTAACCTATTCATTTCTGTTATCAAATTCCGATATCTCATAAGGTCTTTGAGATTACTTTTCTAATTTTTTCCGATTAGTAACTTTGTTATTTTCCCAAAGATTACTATCGCTATCCTTATATATGTGTTCTCGTACTTGCTATTATGAAAAAATTTTTTAATATTATTTTCCCTATTTTTCTTCCTAATTTTCGGTTTACTTAAACTAAGTGAGCCTTGTGTGCTTGAGTCGTCGCTACTGTTTTCGGTGGGGATGCTCTCTAGGGATTGGAATTTGTTGCTTGTGGGGATGCTTATCAAGCTGTGGATATCCTTCGTAAGATTTGGTACAGGAATTCGGGCGTTTTTGGTTTTATGAGATTGGTTAGGATTGATAGGAACTGGAGGGATTTCGCTATTTTTTAAAGTCTGCATATTTTCGTTTAGCTCTCTAGTACTTTTGAGATAAATACTACCTCCGAATTTCGGTTTAATATTTTTATTTTCGCCTTCCTTTTTAATTAATGGTTTATTCTTAATATTTAAATTTTTAACTTCCTTAGTTTCTTTTATTTTAACGTCAGGATTAGGTTCGGTTTTGTTCGTATTTATGGGGAGGGGTAATGATTCTGGGTTTGCTTCCATTGGATAGCAGGCGGGGGGACTCCCTGGTAACCATTAGGTTTCCAAGTCATAACCAGGGTTTCCCATAACTTCTGTTAGGAATTTGAGTAATGTCATGGAATAGGGGTGGGCTGTTTGTCATTTGAGTTGTTTCTGGATGTCTTGCTTGATTCAACCTGTCTTGGTTCGATCTATTGTTATTTATTGGGGTTTTTGTATTTTTTCTACCAGAACCTCTACCGCAACCCATTGATCTATTAATCGTTTTTGGGATTGCTCCCAAATTCTGGAATGTGATCGAGACCATATTTCAAATCGTTGGTTTCGTCGCTACATTGTTTAGATCATTTTTTTGGATCGGAAGTTCAGAGGCACCTCCCAAATTCAAGTTATCGTTATCGTTTTCCGTTACCGTTGGGTAAGGCATTTTATTTTTAATTTAACCCGACCTGAGTTTCATTTCCAATATAAATCTTGTCAGACTTATCTTAATTGGACACCCTGTATATTTCATTTGACCTACTTCATACTTTGAAATTTTATAAGAGTCTTGTATCGTGGTTTCGGAATTAATTTGGTTTAAAATTAGAGAATTTGATTACATAATATTTTAATTCTTTCGGGATTATAAATTGAGTTTATTTTTGCTCTCTGATGTTTTGTTTACGAACTACGTCGCGTGACCTTGCCGCAAGTCGTAAGAAAACGGGTTTCGCGTGTTCACTTGTTACCGCGCTTGGATTTCCAGCCGAATCGGGCGATTTTAATATTTAGCGAGAATCAAAATGTATTTTATTCCTCTTTTCAGGGTTTTTATTTTCCTTTAGAGATTTCCGCAGTTTTTGGTTTTATTCTTTAAATAATAGATTTCTAATTTCTCTCAAAAAATACGATAATTCTTTGAAAAAAAATTTTTTTCTTGTACCTTCTAAATCGATTCTAGATTTATTTTTCCTGGATTTTTCTTCGATTTCAATAATTTGGAAGTGAAATCTTTTGAATTTATTTCCGTTTTTGGTTTCGTTTTTACACTTATTTTGTCTTTTCTTTCGACTTTCATCTTTTTCGATCAATAATGAATGGCACATGTAAATCAATTTCGATAAATCATTGGCGCACCAGGAAAAATCATTTGCATGAGCACAAAAAATGATGAAGTTGGCATAAATGCATATAAGTCAATGGCATAAGTCAATCAATATATATCATAATCATAATCGCAATCCAGTACGAATTTGGCAAGGTACATATAAAATCACTTCTCGTAAGTATATTCATCGAAAATGATGATAATTTTAGGCAATTTGCAAGGCATGGATCAAATAGCATGCGAAAATATTAAAAGAAAAGTTCAAAAAGTCTCAGAGTAGTCCTATAGGTTTGAGTTGAATTCAAATTGCGTCCTCCTTCTCGGCAGGTTTCATGTTTGTTCGGAGAGGAAAAGTATGGGATTTTAGGTTGTGCGCTAGGTATTACATGGGTAATGCCAAGAAAGAAAAATGGGAAGTGGGGAGCCGAGGAAGGTTAACACAATGAAAGACCTTTCATAAAAGAATAAAAAAACTTTATTACCACTTACAGCTGCGATAAAGATGGCCAGGTCGTAGGAAGCCACTGGCGATCGGGTCAACCTCGTAAGAGCGTAGAGGCGTATAGTGATAAAAGGTGTGAAGTTCCGTCGATGCGGAGATGGACCGGAAAAGGACCGTTGAGAGGTCAGAAGCTTCCTTCGGGATCGACTTCAGGGCGCGAAAGCAAAAGGACACACACTAGCACTACCTGGAAACGGTTCACGATCGAACGAAGGAGCAGAGACTAAGCAACTGCTATGCTGTGCTCGAGACTTCGGGTCCCCTCGGGGGATTCCGTTCCGGTAATGTGCATTTATTTATAATATAGTTTTTTTTCTTAGGGTAAAAATTGTTTAGAATTTTGATATGTAGAACTTCCATATAAATTTATTTATAAGTTCAACTTACTGCAAAGCGTGGAGCAACATTCCTCACTCTTATCACAACCTTTACCATTTCTCGTTCTCAGACAGTATAAGTGTTCGAGATTCAGAGCATCAACGAAAATAGCCATACATAGAAAAGTAAAGAGGGTGATGATTCTAGGTCTCATTTTGAAAGACAAGTGACCCCTTCTGCTTCGTTCACGGCTTATATACATAGTCAGGGTGAATCTAGATGAGGGTTTATCGAGGTTGGGACATCTAGGGATTGGTTGGGAGTATCTAAATTTTATACTACCTCCTTCACAAAAAGTATAACTTGAATATGGTTCTTCGCGAGGGGGGCAAACAGTCGTGCCACATCCCCTCCCTGGATCCGAGTCTAGTCAGAGCCAACAACTACAGCATTGGTTCAATGTTCAATGCTTCTCCCTCCATACCATGTGTAAAATTCTTGAATTTATTGAAACCATGCTAAGGAAATATTTTGAAACGTCTGAATAAGCTACTTCGGCTCCACCAACATAACTTATTCAGAAGTTAATGATTCAATATCCAAAATCCCATGTCCAATTTCCAATTTCAAAATGTCCAAGCGTTTCTATGTCGAGTTTCGGTTAGCTTAATCAGTATGTCTTGCACATTTTTAGTCGTACGGAGTGAAATGGAAGGTCAAAGTTAGACAGTTATAATTTAGAGAGTCCTTTAGTTCTTCTAGATAGTCGAAAGGGCCATCCATAATTTTTTCGACATAGAGATACGATTATCTTGTTTTCACTCATTTTGACCATCCGCGGATGATCAGATGTCCCGTCGCGACATTTCAAAGCAAAAACATACAAAATGCATTACATTCATATGTAAAATGGTTTTTGAAGAAACGTCTCTATAGGGTACTAAATTATTTCATATCGAAACTCTTATAATGTTGATTTCCAAAAAGTTGAACATTTTGACAATGAGATTTTTAAAAAGAAATAAATTTCCAACCCGTGTAAAGCAGATACATTTCTTCAAATTAGGAATAACCTGAGAGCTCAAACTAGTTATTATTTGTGATGAATATTTATTTTAAAAGTTGCTTAAAGTCGCATGCCATGACATGCGACTATGATAAAACAACAAAATTTCATAAATTATTGAAAAATATATGGAGAATAGATGAAAATATTTAACAAAAAAGAGATCCTAATGTATTTTTATTGATCAAAAGACTTGCAGTGATTTCAAAAGATATCAATGGATCTCACAAGAATTGAAAACATTTCAACAAATTCAGCAAATTGCAAATTGAAAGTTATTTCTAAATACTTAACGGGATTTCTTGATTGAAACATATAAAAAATATTACAAGTGCTTTCACGTTCTTAAAAACATCTCAACACGATTTTTGGAAATATTTTCATTTAAATAAATATGTGGGCGTCCGAATAAAAAGGGCTTTTATGGTCAGTATGTAGTTACGTATAAGGATTACAGCCGGATAAATTCCCGGCATTTGAAGCCCAAAATGAACCCCATAAGTTGGAAAATAAGTCATCGGGGCATTTTTGAAGTTGGAACTTCGAAAAACCGTTTTTCGAGAAAAACGTATCTAAACTTGGTGAGTGCCATAAGCACACATGTTATATGTTTACTTCAATGTTTGAAAGTCTTGAAGGAGATAAGAAAGCTTTGTCAGCTATAAAATATTTACTAATGATAATTTTAATGATTTTTTGTCTTGTTGACATGGTCTTTATGAGCAGATAAGTCTCCGGCATTAAAAACATTTTTATGACGATACCAAAATTAGTACTTAAGACTTTTTACAAGCATTTGGAAAAAACTTATTCTTGGCCAAATCAAAATTTTAAAATATCGTGTTAGTAGAATAAAATAATTAATTGCTGTTGTGAAAAAGTTTCTAAATTTGATAAAATATTTTGTACTCCATGAAACTATCTTAGAATGAGCTTTGATAAAACTCTTTATATGCTCGTATATTTGCTTACTTTCATTCACATAGAATTATATTTATTCCAATGAAAATATTTCTCAAGATGCATTAAAATTCCTTGCAACCTTGTCTATTATTTGAAATTCTCTGTCTATATTTTAGTGATAAGCTGATCGAATTTTTTTGTATTCACATTTCTATGTTCTTCAATTAGATTGCGTTTTGGTGTAATCAGTCATGATTAGTATTTTGCGTATTTTTTGTATTTTTTAGAGCACTGTCTTCTAAAAGCTACACTGTTTTCCGGGAAATCGTTTGAGATTTCTTCAAAGATACTAAAACCACTTGAGCTATTTTTAATTTGTTTTTATAAAGAAATCCCGTAAGATATTATAAAATTACTTCCAATTGAATAAACTTTTATGAATTCACCAAAGCTTAACACGTTAACTGTTAAAAAATGGACAAATGTATGATCTACAATGTATGCATTTACTTTTTCTATATATTCCGACATAATTCGACCTCAGGAGCTTGAAAATATGTATGTTTTTCTTCTTTTGATAGAAAAAAACCGTCCTCTTATAGATAGATAAACGTTTATTTTTTAGCCTGCTGGCCTTAAAAAATTGACTTGCTTACACTTCCATTTTTTACAGAATTTTCTTACCACTAACCCTTAAAACTAACATCCTTCCACACCTTATATCTAACGCCGCTCGCTCTTATCGCATTGCCTTCCTCGCTTCGCCTCGCCTCGCTCGCATGTCCCTACTTTCTTGCTTGCCTCGCATTACCAAACTCTGCCTCCGCGACTAATACCTAATACTTATCTACTATTTACAATATTTACAATTACTTATATTTACTTCCTCCTCTATTTACAATCTTTCCTTCTCCATTCCTCTTCCTCCTTCCTTCTCTTCTTCTCCATCTTACCCAATACTCCCTTCACCCATGCTACTGCCCTTTTGTCCCCCCTTTCATGCATCAATACCTCCATGCTTATCCCACTCCTTTCCACCTCCACGCACTCCTCCTGTACAATTTTTTGTCTGATCCTGCAACCAATTTTTGTTTAAAAGTATTGTTCAGAGCACATGTGAAGATTTCTCCCTTTTTAACACCATGATGGAAACAGTACTTGTTAGTAATATTCAACTTTTTGAAACCAGGACAAGTTAATTCCTGCCAATTGACAATTTTCCTACTAATAATATTTTGAAAAAGTTTAGCCTTCTCTCGCTACTGAGCCAATTATTTTGTTGTCTTGCTCTTCTGGGCAGGTCTGAAAAGGGGTGTGGTGGTGCCGATATTCAGGCAATATCATTTCGATCCACAGAAACTGGAGCTACTTGTTTAGCGATAAAATGATCTTCGAGACTTCGAAATCCTTGAATATCTATCACGTAGTCCATATCCTGTTCTCGATAAGAAAGTTTATGTGATGGCAGAGTTGGTGACAAGGAGTTGGGTGGACAATAAACGAGAGACCGCTATGATGTAACTAATCAAGACGACAGTGTCCGAATAAATGAGCTGTGACAACAACTCGCATGTTTGCTTAAGTCTGATGCTAGTCGTCTACACATGTATTTCAGGAATTAAAATGATTTATGATCACAGATTCTGAGAACTGGAAGTCAGCTCTTATCCTCCAAAGTCAACAATAACTTGCCTGGACACGTCTATTTCTAAAACGTTATCATATTCAGCGTAAATGAGACAGTTTATCGTCTTGGCGAGTGCTTTTTCAAATCTTTCGTCGATGGTCTATAAGATTCTAGTGAGAATCACAATTTGCAGATAGGTCGGGTGTGAGATCAAAAGCAAAAAGACAGTAACCATTGCCGTATTCGGAACGGTCGATGTCATTGTCCTTTTTTAGGAAATGAATACCAGTTCCAGAAAATAGAGTGTGATAAGCGTCAACATATAGATGCTTTTTCGTAAACTCTGGTTTTACTGGTTTGGAGGGTATTTGTGTACCGTCAACGTAAAGGGGAAAACGTTAATTTTATAATTTCTAAATATAAATGGGTTGAGGTCCTTATTTCCGTCAAATGCTCTATTCTCAACAAAACTGATAATTCCCCTTTTAGATGGCTAGCCCAGAATCACATTGTCTAGAGTATCACAGTAAACTCCGACGTGTAGAGTTAGCATTTTGACTTCGACCCTTGTAATTGGATACTTCGTCGTTCCTTGAGAAAGAGCTTTTGGCTTGTGCAAGTAGTCAAGAGTCTTTCGTTCAAACAAACCAAAGGCGCATTTCGACACCGTTGAGAAGAAATTTTATCTGGTTGAAAATATTGCAATGCAAATGACTGATAAGATCGAAACCTGTACGTTCTGTTGATATCGGTTTTCTCCAAACACCATTCAACACATTACTTTTATAATTTTTTCTCATTTCGTTATCTTCAACTTCATCAAGTTCAGTGTAACTTTTCATTACATAAGGTAGTAAAAATTTATCAAGCAAGTATTTTCCAGGCATTTTCGTCTCTTGACGCTCACCCTGTACCTGATTATCGTTATCTTCCGTTCCTTCTAATACTTCTTCACTAATTCTACTCACATTTGAGAGAATACCTACATGATTTTCCACTGAATTTGATGAATTGTGTCTTACAAGTAGAAATGTTTAGGGAAATTGAATTTTCGCAAGTAGTACAACCCAACGACCATGCAGACGAATTTCGTCAGGCATTAGAGTTGTAAAACGAGTGGTACTATTATTTTAAAAATACTTCATACTGCTGGTACTCGGTAAAATTATATAAAATTGGTCTTCATTAATTTTAACACTTTTAGATCAGATGCTAGAATCCAAGAGTTAAATTTATCAGAAGAACCTGACCACTTGACAAAATAAATCACCCGTTCAATTATAAACTCCTCGGCGTTATTATCTTTATCTTCTTTTTTTACTTGTGATAATTCACGCTCATAAAATTGTCCCTTAATACCTTTACCTTCAAAATCTTACAGATACAAATACAATTTGTAAATGCAAGTCGACAGTTTGCGTGAGTTAATTGCGCGTTTTATTACAAAAAGTTCTTTATTCTAACAAGATTCATAACCTTTCTCAAAGGCACTTTTAGTTCTACAGATAAGTATAAGATCACCCGAGTTATATTGAGGTTTTTAACATTTAAATGACTTTCTACCGTATTTTGGTTGTACATTTAAAAGTGCAAAAGCTGCATTATTTGAAGTTACTGCTGATGAAGCCATACCAATTCTCGTACGTCGTGCATTATTGTAAGCCTAGACACTATTTTGTAAAACATGAATATACCGACGAATATTTTGATGTGTGAAATAACACCACATACGTTTTTTGAGAGTGCGTTCAAAAGCATTTTTCACTTCCAACGTGGTTTTATTACGAAACAATTTGAACCATGATTATTTACTCATGGTGTAAAAGATAAGATACTACGTTTCCAATATTCCTTTTTCTCTACAATTTCTCGTGGTAAACCGAGTTGCTGAAGGACTACGGTAAACTGGCGCCTCCCAACTGAGTTTATGGTTTTTCTAAATCTTAATGTATCATTTATCAACTCTGAGATATTTGAATCTTTGGCACAGTTTTCATCAATAAAAACTGTACCACGTTTATTCAATTTTAAAATTTACGTGCGTCAGATTTAGAAAGACGTTCAAGTAATATGTTTCCTTTTAGAGCAAACCTTCTTGGAATAGTTGAAAGTATCCTATTATTATTTCAATATTGATTAGGATTATTCATATCTTTATCGTTCTTTTCCGTACTACTTTCATCTTGAATTTTTTTTTCTTTTATTTCTGGCTTCATCGGCAAGAAAAGTAAATTTCTGTAAAACCTGTTGATACATTTTCCATTTTTTATACTTACCTTTTCAAAAAGGTGAATAAAGTATTTGACGCTCGAATAAGTCTCACGGTCACTGTCTTTATATGTCGCTTTCCTTCTGTTCTCTTTGAGCTTTTTGGCAACAGCCAAAGATAAGTCGCGCTTCTGTAATATTAAAGTAAAAAAGGTCAACTTATATTGAAATATTTCACATGATTGATCATATACGTAGAAATAAATAACATTACCTGAATAACATTACCTGATCTGCTTCTGAAGCAGATCTTTTATATTCCCTGACACTTTCGCACTTAACAAACTGTCATCTTTTTCACGCTCTTGTTTTAAATTACTTCATAATTCGTTTGTTTCCTGCTGCTGAATTGATGCATATCTTCATTGTAAGCTTTTTTACAGGCATCATGACGTTTTCAGTAAACTTCACCTGTTTTCGAGCTTATTTTTCAAAATTAATTTATTCTTAATATTAATCAAACAAGAAACATCATTTGCGCCATTTTAGGAAATTTGTATATCTGAAGTGTGAATACCACTGTAGTGAATACAAGCAGCAAGCGCTCTAGTTACCTGAAACGCCACCTGATGGCGCCAAATAAACATTATTTCGATGTTGCCGGATTTCAAGATTCAAAACTGATTTTTGTTCATTGATTTTATTGAATTTTAATTATTAGATTATATTTTTATTGTATGATCATTTAGGACTTAGAATTAATGCGATTAGGAATTGTTTAATTACAATGTCTAATTATTTATACTTGTCTTATTTCAAAGCTTAAATGAGAAATTATTCAATTTGTAATGTTTTTAATCAAATCAATATAATTTTGTGCGATTTGATTTCCAAGTCTAGTTCTTCTTAGTTTTGTACCTTCTTTCAAAGATCTTTCTTTTTAATATTTTTCAATATCGAGCGTTGCTTTACAAAAAATAATTTTTTTATGTTTTATTTTTAATTTATTGTACCTAATTTAATTTAATACTTTATATTTTTTTTTATTTTTCGTTTGAATGTTTTTTTTTTCTGTTTCGTTGTTATATGATTATCAAATAATTTATATTAAAGTGAAAACCATGGTAGTTTTCTCACAAAAGCATGTAGTTAAAGAATTATCACATCAGCTAAATACTGATTTCAAAACTAAACTAGGGCACGCGTCTTCGAAACCTTATGTACGCTTCGAGGTCAGTGATTGCGCTTGACGCACATTATGCATGTCTGCTTTTCAAGTTGAAGGCGAAAACCTTGACAACTATAAACTGTTTCTGTGTTTGGTTAGAATGTTTTTAAAACGTGATTTTTTGCAAAAATTATCTCTTTCAACTGACTAATACAAAATAATGCACACGCACTCTAACATTTTAAGGTTTGTTCCCTTATTACTAATTAGTATTCTTTGATATCTATCGTAAGAAATGCATATAAAACAACATTTTTTTAGTTCAAAAAAGAATTCTCTTTTGACTCGTTTTTGTGTGTGCATATTGTGAATAGAAAAAGGAACTTTTTAGTTTGTGTCACCATTTCTTACAATAAAAAAAATCTGTACATCTTAGAAAAAATTATCTGAAGCAACTTGATGGATCTATTTGTCATAAACTCCAGTTTTTTTAAAGTGAATTATTTGAAAATTTCATGTCCAATGGTGACATAACAATTATTGAATCCTTTTCAATACGTTTTGAATTTGCATGTTTCGCTGTTTTGATTTACTGTTTTTCGAATACGAATAATATCTCATCGGCCATATGTACAGAACTTATTTATTATCGGAGCCAAGTAACAAATGTTTTCAATACTAAACTTGAATGCTTATTTTTTTTTTCTAAACACATATGTCTTTCTTCAAGGAAAATTATTAATTTTTTCAAATTTTGCAGTGCTCATGTTTTCCATTAAGAATGTGCGAGTGGTATTATGATATTAAACACGAATTATAATTTTTGTTCATGCAAATTCCCAAGAAATGAAACACAATAATTATATGCTAAGTTTCATAACATATTTCTAATTATATTGTACTACTATCGAGTGGATTACGCATGTCGTGTAAAACAAGATTTTTGGCAGTTTGTTTTTTCATTGACAGCAATCGAAAGTGTATGTATGCTTTATGCATTTCCTTTCTTCTGAGGTTCAAAACTGTACGTGTTTGATTATTCAGTACAGCGCATATAGTCGCAAATGGAGGAGACCCTCTTTTTAGAATCATCGGGAAACACAAAAAATGGGCGAAGGAGCGTTTCTGCACAAAGTAGCAGAATAGGCTGCTGAAATACTGGGCCTTAACTTCATTATCAGATATGATAGTGTAGTAGCTTCAGAGCGTGTTAAGCACACCCTGAGCTAGGACACATACGATGTTATGCGCAACTCATGCAGAAACGACCTGCATCCCAAGCCACAATGCGGCACTAAGAGTGCTTTATCAACACATCTGTTATTATTACGACATTAGCCCTGATACCGCTCCGCCAAACGCTTCTAAGGGAATGGAGCCAATTGTCGAAAATGAGAAGTGCCGCATATACTGAAACTTCATATTCTCGACAAATGTTTCTGTCTCTTACTCGAAGCCTGACATAGTTCTCCTTGATCAAGGGGTTAACAACTCGTAAAGTAAGGTGTACACCTTCGCTGAATTCCCTGGCGTGAAGTCACTTGAATTCAAATGAAGTAACTGAATTCACTTGAAGTCAGTGCGCCAGACAAAAAGAACACCACAGCCCAGAAGAGTGAACAAAATAGAGGTGAAGCGACTAGTCGTCCTCTTTGTCGGTGCTGTTGTATGTGCCAAACTTTCACTGATTATTAGCCTCAAAAGCATCCGTGCATGTCAATGAAATGCTAAGACACTCATGATGCATGAGACTTTTGCCGGAGCCGGATCATCGTTTTGAGTCCATCGCTGACTGTAGCCACCCATCTTACAGTCGTAAGAAGAATAAAATCGGAAATTTCTTTCGAACATGATTGTAAAGACAACTACGACGACGAAAACGACAGAGACAAACAGACAACAAAGGAAAACACATTTTTCTCTCAATCAGCGATTCCGAAAACGTCGAGTTTGATTCCTTCTCATTCAGATGAAAATTTAGAAATGATTTTTGTTAGCAGTAAGTACATACTCAGTAGATCCTTGGACGATGAAACAAGAAACCTTATTTTTTTAGACAAATTCTTATCTTTTTTGCCATTCTCTAGTTCAAGCCTCGGCATGAATTTAAAAAAAGTGAAATAAGCTTATCCAAATGGTTCTTTTTCTTCTGGGAACGTATTTGTTCAAGGAAAATTATTATTCTTTCACATTTCTACTGCTCATATTTTCAAATAAGAATTTTCAAATGGGATTATGATATTGACAGGAATTATAATTTTTGTTTATGTAAATTTTCGAAAAATTAAACACAATAATTATATGCTGGGTTCTATAATATATTTGAAATAATTGTGCATACAATTTAGTTAGAATAATTTGCAGTATTATCAGAAGAGGAGTCCAGTGAATAGCACATATCGTTTAATAAACAGGAACAGGGGGCGGTATACAGCAATCGAGCGGCTTAGTGGTTCCTAAGCCACATTTTCCTTGGTCTGAAATTCAAAATTGTACGTGTTTTATCATTCAATACCAATACCTCAATAACTTGTGTCTACAAAATGTCATGCGGATGTCACACATAGGAATTCCAGACAAAAACTCTACAAAAACTTCAATGATATGAAGAATGAATGCGGGAGATGTGTACAAATGCAAGCTGAACTTACCGCAGGTAGCATGGCAACATTTTCCATCTTTGTCACAAGGAGCTCCAATCACTGGTAATGAACAAACTGGGGGCAAATCTTTTTTCTGTTTACAGCAATCGGGCGGATTACCTCCTGCGGCACATTTTCCTCCTTCTGAAATTCAAAATTATACGTGTTTTATCATTTAATACCAATACCTCAATACGTGCTGTCTAGAGCATTTTATGCGGATGTCCCACACAGGAGCTCCAGACAAAAATCTGACGAAAACTTTTGTCAATGGAAGAATAAATGCAGGAGATGTTTACAAGTACAAGTTGAACTTACCGCAGGTATTAGCGCAACATTTTCCCTTTGGGCAAGGGTCTCCAACCAATGGAAGTCCACAAATTTCGGGTAGCGGCGCGTAACCTCCGGGAGCTGGGGGTGTTACGGGAGGTGGCTTAACTTCTCCAGCCAAAACAGCCGTGAAGAGCAGAGCGAAGACGGTGATGATTTTGGGATTCATTTTGAAATGAAAAGTGACCTCTTCTGCTTCGACCACGGCTTATATACGGAGTCAGGGGTAAATCTAGAGTTTTTTTTTGGGAGAGGGCAACTAGAGACTTGGGAAAGTGGCATTTAAATTTTATTCTAACCATTCCAAAACAAATAAAATTCGAAGCTGGACCTTTTTGGGGCGAACCGGCGCCCGCCCCCTTCCCTGGATCTGCGGCCGTTTAGTACCAACAAGTGCAGGATTGGTTGAATGCTTCTATCTTTATTTCATTCTCACGATTTTCAACTTTTGTGAAACGAGGAGAAGGCAATATTTTTAAACTCGTAAATAAGTCACGATATCTTCACTATTATCAAAAGTTAATGTTTCAAAATGGAAAAAATAGAATTATTGACAGAGGTGGAGTTATTCAAAATATTTTATTACAAACTATGGATAAGAAAATTTTACCAATTTTACCAAGGGCCTGAACCTACCAGAAAAAAAAATAATGTGGATTCTCTCCAAAAAAGATCCATACTTTCATTTTCTTAAGAGGATAATTAAGATATTTTCAGGAAGAATAAGTTGAAAGTTGACCTTTATTGGCCTAAACGTCTACAATCAAAGAATGTACTCTAAAAGCTGAATATTTTACGATGACTGAAGCCCTTGAATAGTTAGAAAAATGGCGAAAAAGTGAGAATAAATTAGTATTTCGAAAATCAGAGGATCTATCTCTAAAAGTGTGACCGAAACCATTTCAAATCAGGCAGGCAGTGCACCTTCAAGTCCCCCAATCATTTGCCAATTGAATATCTTGTTTTTAACAGGAAATAAAATAAGACGTATTAAGTTCTTCTGAAAATATTGCAACTAGATTTTCTGAAAAACTCCGCCTTTTTTGCTGACTCTGTATTCAAATGATGAAGAACATAAGAGAATTTTTCTTTCTCAAAATTGAATTTTGTCTTTTTTCTTACAGATCACAATGAATTAAGCAAAATGCTAACAGAAAAGTTTTCTTATTTATGAAACGTCTTTAAAAAATACCTCTGACTTTTTTACGATATTTTGAGATCGTTTGACAAAAAAATTATAAAGTTCAATTCATCTTTTAATAAGCAGGAATTTTTTTTTAAACATTAGGTAAAATGAAAACATGGGATTTGACATGAAATCTGCTATCAGCATTTTTAAAATTCAGCCAGCAAGATAAAGTCAAATTTCGTCGAGAACCCAAATTTCTTTATTTTATCTAAAATTGAAAAGAATACTTATGCAAAGAACATATTCTGTGAGTTTTCTTCGCGAAAGATCATTTTTGAGGCCAGCAGAATTTTTTTGACAAACTTGTTGACTTGAAAAACTATGAAAAATAGTTTACAGATCTTCCGCTCGGAAATCGGAGATATAAATAATTAATTTACGTTTTTATATTTGCATTTTCCCAAAAGAATTTTCTCCAGATAATTTGGAATTTCTGCAAATAGGAAACTTTTTTTAGCGATCTCAGTATTTTTCTTCGCTTAGTAGTGGTGATTGAATACAAGACCGTAAGGTCGTAGCTATAATAGTTTCTTTTATGGGCGTGCTGATAAGCGAACTAACAAGTCAGCATAATACTTTTCTAGTTTGGCAATTTCCTGTCTATAAAACTCAATATGTTAAAAAAAATTTTTAACCACAAAACTATTTTTGGAAAAAAGTAAACTGATATACTGTATCTTTTGAATAAACATATTCTTTATGACAATTAACATTCATTACTCAAGAACTTTGTTTGGAGATAAAAGATCATATTATTAAAATTGCTAATTTCCTAGCTGTATTTATTTATAATATTGTTGTACAGAAAAGTACATTAGAGAATCAAAGAGTCTGACGACCTTAAGAATTTAATTCTGAGAATTATTAAAAAAGAAAATTCAAAATCCGTCAAGAAATTAAGGCTGTAGAAGATCATAAACCGTACATTCCTGGTCTTGACCATGGTGCTTCGTAGTTGTGTACATCTTACAGATAACATTTATTATACAATAAAACTATATATAGAAGTATTTGAATTTTTTTTTCACGTTATCCATGCCGAGGCTTCGAATAGTGAAATCAGAAAACATATATCAATTTTTTTGAAAAAATGATATGAGGTGATTTTTTGAAATATGTTTTCAAATAACATTATAGAACGTCTAATGAGCCGTTTTACAATTTTATTTGAAAACATATTTCCCTCATTTTAACTTTTGTGCAATTAATTGGAATAAATTGATTTTCTTGAGTATTTGTTTTTAAACAACAGTTTTTCGAGGAACTCAATTCTTTCTAAGCTTTCTTGTGCAATTTTTTGGCACCATTTATTTTTTTTTTTAGTTTATGTTGTTGAAAAATTTTCTTTTAAATATTAAAAAGAGACATTAAGCCATAGACCCTGTGTCGTTCTCTACCGGTCGGTTCTTTTTCTGTTCTCAAAAGTTCGATTCCCGATCAACCAAAAAAAAAAAAAGAAAAGAAATGAAAATTACTTTTCAACGGCGATTATTTACTTTACTTTATTCATATATTTTGCAATTTTAGTTTACTTGACGTATAAATCATTGCTGAACTTTCTGAGGTTTAGTCGATTTTGTTATATAAATAAAACACATTTTTTTATTGGATTTTTTCGTTGATTATGCTTCTGGTACATTTCCCAAACAATAAAACATGAAAATTAATATAATTGATCAAACACTGATTGAAAGCAGCGAATTTTTGGATTTCATTAATTCGAAATGCGAAAATTTCTCCTAAAACACAATAATCTTTATTAAATTTCCATACAATTTATTTGTGGTTTGCGAATTAATTTTAAGAAGAAGACGCAATATAAACTATTTGTAATAATGTTTTGCATTTCGAATAAATCAAGTCCAAAAGCACTAAAAAATTTGTTAAATAAACTAAACCTTTACTTTAACATAGTTTTTTCATTTTCCTAAAAATAACTCAGGAAATAAAAGAATTTTTTGCAAGAGCCTGAAAAAAATGCAAGTAATTCTAATATCTTTACAAACAAAATTTTAATGAAGTTGACTCAACGGCACATAAACACGATATCTACAAAGCAATAAAATTTGTATTCACTAAGCATGATACCATCGTTTAGAACTGCTGATTTGGACATTACGAAATAAAACACACGTGTTAAATAGTAGAGTTTAATCACTTAAAAAAATAATGTGAGACACATGGTTCCATTTTCGTAGCAAATTCATATTTTTTACAAATTAATGTAGCGAGCGTCTTGAAAAATAAAAAATCTACCTCAAAAATATTCAGTTTCTAACGATTTTTCATTCTTTTGAATTTCTTGAAACGCTTTCAAACTCTTCCAAATCCTTTTGAATTCTTTTAAGTTTTTGAAATCTTCTTAATTCTTCCGAATTCTTAGTTATATCTAGATCCATCTAAATGCTCTGAATTTCTTGAATTCATTTTATTTCAAGAATATTGAGAACTGCATGAATTTTTTATGAAATGAAAAAAAACAAGGACTTGAAAAAACGCAAATAATGCAATGGAATTTAGAAGAATTAAACGAATTCAAGAAATTCTATGAGTTGAGAGATTTCAAAAAATTCAGAAGATTTAAAGGAATTCAGGGTATTCAGAGAATTCCTGGAATTTCAAGGATTTAGAATATTCAGGGTTTCCAGAAAAATACAAATATTCTGGGTTGTCAGAGAATTCAAAGGATACAAGGAATTCAGAATATTCAAGTAATTCTGGGAATTCGGAGAAATTAAGGATTCAACAAAATTCAGTGAATTTGCAGATTTCCAGGAATCTGGAGAATCTTCCAATTTTTTATTTATCTAGACATAAAACTTTTAATTTTGAAAAGGGAAAATAATTTTTATTTATTTTATTCATGAAAGCTATGAATTTTTAAACTTAAAACTTATAAATTTGATATTGTACCATTTTGGAGCAACTCAAATTTGAAAAATTTCAATTCTAAACACGTTGAATTTGAAAACGGTCCATTTTTAAATCGTTAAATTGATTATTTTTAGAAATTTAATATTAGTTGATAATAACTAATAATAAAATGATATTGATTAATACTATATTTCAAAATCGAAGTAAATATGCATTTTTCAACTAATTTTTAAATTATTTTTCAACTATAAAATATTATTATTTTCGAAAAATACAATTCGGAAATATATAAAAAAACCAACCTGGAACCATGGAAATTGTTTAATTTACAATTTTGAAGAATTCAAAAAAGAGAAAAGTATTAAAAATTTCATCATATTTGTAATCATTCTGACTTTTTTACATGATAAACTAACAAGGTTAGAGACTCCGCTCATGCATGAAATTGAGAAATTGTAATTGTGATTGATTTAAGCAATTGCATTATTTTTACGGAAACTTATGTCAGAAGTTAAAAAGGTTAACGCTCCTTTTTACATATTTTTTATATATTCATTTCGAAAACATTAGTTCCAATTAATAATTTCACTTTTTGTACAGTTTCTACGATTTAAAATTATTCCCAAAGAATGTCATATATTATGAGTTGTACACTATATCCTTCCACAATTGTGTGCTTATAAACTTTAAATCAGAAAACGAACCAATTGAAGAGAGAAGGAATAAAAAAATAAAACATCTCTGCAAACCAAAATCGTTCTGTAAACGAATGAAACTGATTTATTTTTGATTTTGTACGTTTTAATTTAAAGAAGATCAGTCTAAATTTGATCAAAATTCATAATTACTATCGACATTTGCATTATTAAAATTGAATAGGTGTACAAATAGTTTTAATTTTTAAATTATTATCAAATTTTAAAACAAAGCATTTAAAAAAGCGCGACTGTTGGTTTTCGCGCTTCGCGCCTGTTGATGTACTTATCTCGCGCTTCGCGCTCGATGGTGTATTCACTCGATCTTTCTTTTTGGTCCCTAAAACTGTTTGCGACAGGCAAACCTGTTGTCTAAGCATATACGGATGTTCCTTTTGTTGCCATTTTGTTTCTCAGGCCATAATCTCAGATTGCATGACTGTGGCGTAGGACCCCATCGGGATTGTGAAGTTCATTTCACTCTTTCTATGATATACGCCGGCTCCTGCTTTCTTCTTGCTCCTGGAGCCACCCGGAAACCAGTTGTCTCCATTACTGAGCAAGTGTGCCTCGCTGTTAACCCATACCTCCTTCGTGGATAGGCTAACACGATACTTCTTGTCGAAAAGATAGCGAATGGGCGCTTTGTCCCTGAGCATGCTAAGGGTCGGTCTACTCGCAATGTCAGTTGGGATGTGCAGTGCTGTCGAGATCCTTTCGCCGTTCACCATATTTAATCTCCAGGCCGCCTTCGCAGCGACTTGTGTTCCCACTGTTTTTAGTAGGAAAGATGTTAGGTTGATGGCACGGAAATCCTTGGGGGAAGTATAACCGATCCTGTGTACGTTCGGAATGACGACTACTCTCGTACCTCTCCATGCCGTTGGAACATATCCCAGCGTTAGGCTAGCCGTAGCAAGTCTCACGAGCGGCCCTATGATGATCTCTCCAGGCTTCTATACGAAGACCAGATATATGCTATCCGGACCAGAAGGATGGCATATGATGATCATGATATGATATGGTGATCCTTGTAAGGACTGAAAGACTTCAGGTCCAACCTGACCTTGGAACAGTAACAATTTCGTGAGGTAGACGCCGTTTCGGACCCAGTTTGGCCACAGGCGGCTTTTGGTCGCCACAAGGTATCGCCTAATTCTTTCCAGACATTATGAAGCCTGGAAAATGTGCCTTGATCAGATGAGCCAAGGTCTCCTCGTATGACGCTGAGGATCCCACGTTGGGCAATTTCAGAGTGCCTAGAATAGCGACCGGGTTTCGAGATAGCAGCTTGTCCAGTCTAACCGCCTGTGCCCCTTTCTCAATATCTGTGCAGGAGTTGATTCAGCTTTCTTACTTCGCCTTACGTATTACACTCCTGTATTGATCCCTCTTCATCGTAAATTCGGTCCATAGTTCATTCGTTTTGCCAGTACTGGCACGGGTAAACCTCTCTCTGGCTTCTCTGCGAAGCCTACGAGTTTCGCGTTCCACCAGTATGCCTCCGCAGCCTTTCAGACTCTTGTGGATCGAAAATTACTTTCATAAGTAGATTTGATGGCCTCCATGAAAATCTTGGCTGCCATCTCCATGGTGGCCACGTCTCATTAAAAAAATGCACTCCTTAGTTCCGTGGAAAAATGGTTCCAGTCCGTTTTTCTTGGATTTCTGTCCCACTTAGGGCCCGCGGGTACAATGAATGCCAAATAAAAATCTATATAATACGAATCTCGAGTTGATGTCACTTTCTACAGCGCAGAGCGCGAGAGCGCGCGACTTTCATGAAACTGGACGACAATTATTGCAACGCCTTTGACGAGGCAGGCTTTCGTCAATGAATCTCTAGTGCTTCAAACTAAATTATTAATTTTTTTTGTGCGGATTACGATTAAGGCGAGTTATGCACTTTTTCACCGGCTTTTGATTGACAGGCGACATTTCGCAACAGATTCCGAGTGGCAGGCACTCGAATTCATATTGAGTGATGTTTTAAGCATCTGTGTGCGAAATTTCATCCGGATCGCGATGAGCACCATCATCGTTTTCAAAATACAACTTAAAAATGTTTTTAAAACAAAAACCACTGATCTGAGCAGGCAGGCACGCGATTTCATATTGTACATCAACAGGGCTATTTAGTGTACTTTTTCCAGCCGGGATGAAATTGGTCCGAACTAAATGTCTCTGGCTCTAGGAACTATGATGGAAGATAGCATCGCACAACAACAGAAGAGGAAGAACCCTCACCTTGCAGTATTCCACCAGTGTACGTACCTCCACTAGTGGGTTGGTATCGTTGTGATATGGAAAGTAGGACAGTTCCATGACTACCTTCCCTATTCCTTTGAGAGCTGTGGCTATCACCATCAGGTGATAGAACCGCAGATACGCCTTCGCTGTGATGCAAGGTAATTTGGGTAATGGTTAGACCAGGGACAGTCATTTAGGTCTGCCCCGATCTTTCTGTGTCGCGACAGGCTCCTCTTGTCCCTGGCTGGAAACCCTAAAGTTGACCTGTCCAAGTTGGTTAAAGGGCCTGTTGTTGAGGACCACAATAACCCTTGTCTGTCTCTCAGTAATTTTCAAAACTAGGAGTTGCTTGGTTCCTTCCGCTGTGTCTCCCTCTTGAGGCGGATCGTGACTGACGATTCGCCAGGACACTGTCCTCAGTGAGTGGTTGAATCCCTCCAAGCGCCGAAGGAATAGAGACGGGTCTCTCAGCTTACCTGGAAACTACGCCATAGCCCTCACCATCTGTTGAAGCAACTGAACCCCACCTTCTTTTAGGTCTGCACTTTCCCAGGGCCTTGTCTCGGCCACTGTATTATATAGCTAAGCTTTAGCCACTGGGTCGGCTGCGACAAATACGAAGAACACTTCCCCTACAGAAGGAAATCTTGAATTTTTCCATTGATCTAGGGATCCAGGTGGCGTCCCTGAAGAGCTCAAACTGCCCGGAGTGATCAGAGAGTCTGGGTAGCTCGTGTCCGCCACCACCACTGTCAGGGGGTTATTCCTGTGGGCAGCTGTCAGTCCAGCCCCCGACAAATCCCTGTTTGCCGGTTGCTGGGCTGTCATGAGCCTCTTCATAGGCTTGGCCCTGCCGGTGGGGTGTCCTCTGAGCCCCTTCTTCTCTTCTGGGCGTCTGTGCTACTTTTCGGCGTTGTAGTTGCCGATGTTCCAGCCCTCGCAGCAGCTCCACCATTCTGCTGCGCTTGCCTCCTCACTCTCCTTTCAGGAGAGCCATTGAAGCCTTGGTTCTTTTTGGGTGACTTATTGGCCGCTCTCATTTTCATAGTCTCATTCAGGGGAACCGTCAATTCCTCAGCTTCCGGGGGAGCTGAGGGCACAACCGCCACCTGAGTTTGGCTATCCGGAGAGATAGATTGGGAGCGAGGGGTTATGTTAGACTCGTTTGAGCCCAACCCCACCTACCCCCTAAACCACCTTCCTTCCTCCTTCTTCCTTCAATTTTTGTTTTGTTTTTGCGTGTTCCATTTTGATCCCATGAGCAGCTAGGGAAAGAATGGTCCACCCCCACAGAGCTCTGAATTCAGGGATGAGACTAATTACTCGGGGAGGTCGTCCGGTGTCCCCGAGAAGCCGTTAGGAATACCTTCGTACTCCTAGGTGCCAAAGTGCCACATGCACGACCACTCTACACACATTGCTTAGGGTGGTGGCCACATTGATTGAAACACTCAATGAATATCTGTTCGTAGGCCACCATACCAACGGAGCGCTGTTTTTTGTTCGCTCTGCGGGCCGTAGGTCATTCCCGTACCAATTCCAAAACTGGATATTGGTCCGGTAGGGACCTCGATCCAGAGATGCAGGCCGAGCTCCGTTTGACCTCCTTTTCCCACACGCTTAAGCCTTCTCATCAACTACAAGGTGTTACAGCCCCCAGGGGAGGTACACCTTTCCTAGATGGTGACAAAAGTTGAAATCAAGATGCAAATTGGAGAAAAACAGGAATTTCCAATTAACTTCTACGGTGATACATACTCTTAAAAATGTTAAGAATACCCCTACCATATGTTACTGGACCTGGTATATCATAAGCTCCTTAATAGTTCTATAAAAAATGTAATATCTGACCATTTTATCGTGTTCAAAAGTCATCAGTGATTATTATGGAAGTTCTTTCTAGCTGTGTAGATGCACAGTAAAGGTGAACCTTAAAGTCCGCCCATATATCGACAGAGTTTAAAGGATAATCAAAAGAAGAACGCGCGCACGCAAATTCAGCATCATTCGAAAATCTTGAAGTTTGCTCGCAGTTGCGTTAACGAGAGTTAACTGAATTTGAAAATTAACATAATTTTCGCATAGTGTCGCTATTCGTATCTCTTTGAACAAACTCTTATTTGCACATCGCACTCCCGCACACACGCCGTCATGCGCATGAAGTATTTAAGCAAGTTCCGCCCACATCAAATGAAATTCATCTCCGTTCTAACGTACTTTTTGCTATTTCACACTTACTACGAAAAATGTTGCTGAGTAATGCGGCTTTTACATTTGTCTTCGGCCTTTAATCACTATTAATGGCTTCAACGAAAAGAGCCATAAATAGAAGAGTAAAGAGGGTGATGGTATAAGGTTTCACTTTAAATGAGAAGTGCCTCCTTCTGATTCGTTCACAGCTTATGTACAGAGTCAGGGTGATTCCGGAGGATGCCTTATTGAGGTTGGGACATCTAGGGATTGAACAGAAGCATCTAAAGTTTAAAAAAACGTCGAAAATTTTTCCAATTCAATTAATTTTTGAGAAATCTTGTGGAACCTCATAAATACCCTTTTAGTACATTCAATTTTTTACATTCTTTCGAAATCTGTTGAATTCCTTCAAGATAAAAAACACAATGATGTGAAGGTTGAAGTATCTTCTTTATACATCTGAATATTAATATTGGCGACAAATAGCATTTCGAAAAAATGAAAATTATTGTCAATGTTCCGCAAAAAAATGGCAACTCAGGAAAATTAAAATTAGAGGGGAAAAAACATATAAGCTCTCTTCGAATGTAGGATTTCTGAAAACTGAAATTATTAAGTTGGTTTTGAAATTAAATGCATATGAAATGAAAGTTGAATTAGAATTAAAATTCTAATTTTTCAAATTGGATTTGCATTTTAGATGGATTTCATTCCAAAACTAAGTGAATAATTTCAATTTCAAGAAATTCTATATTCGAAGAGAGTAAAGAAACTTGAATTCCTTCATGAATTAAAGTCAATTTCGAAAAATGCATTGTTCTGAGCGTGCCCAAAAAGGTACCAATTTGCATTGAAAATCCGATCTGACGAATTGCATACCTCTATTATTCATCTAATTTTTTTCCTATAATGATTTTTCTATAATTATTCTGCTATAGTCGCGAAAAATTTATAGAAAAAAACATTATAGAATTTGACAAAGTAACCTATAAAATATTTTCATAATAAAAGACACATTAACTTATTTATTTTGCAAATAGTTTTACCTTACGCTTGTGATATTAAAATATTCTTAGGTATTTGAACAAGCAAAATTTAACGACAAAGTTGTGGATTAGTTGGCAAACAAATATTTCCCTTTGAATTTCTTTGACGATAACGAAACTCAAGATTTCTTTCGCTATCTGAATCCTACGGCTGAAGTCCCAATGCGCAACAAAATGAGATCTATGGTTCTAGAACGATTTTCAAAAATGCAAAAAATGTTGGTGGCAGTTTTTAAAAACAACGGATGATGATGAATGTATTGAAGATCAATTACATAAACAATACGAGCAGGAACAGCAAGATGATGTGGATGTTGATTTTTTATCAGAAATTGCAGCAAAGGTAATTCGTTCACCACTTGTAAAGCTCAGAAACCTCTTCAAACTCTCAAAAAACACGGAACATTGGAGAGATAAATTTCAAAGTAGCTGTGACGTTTTCGGAATCAAAATGGTATCGCCAGACATCGATGTCCAACTAGGTGGTATTCAACTTGCGATATGATCAATTTGGGGACAAAAATGCAAGAACCAATAGTTTTGCTACGCAAAAATAACAAACCTCTGAATAATCAGAAAATTTCTGAGTACAAATGGTTACTTCTGTGAGAACTACATAAGTATTTGCGTCACTTTAAAATCCTGCCAACTTCTTTGTGTGGAGAAGAGTATCCTACTTTGAACTTGGTGGTCGATGGATTCAGCATGATCTTAGATAAAGTAGAAACGTCGATCCAAATATTTCAGGAAAAAGTTAGGAGCCCAGTAAAAGAAAACATGCTGACAACTTTACAAGCAGGATTGGCTAAAATGTATAAGCACTACAACAAGAGCAATTGGATCTATTGTATCGTGTTAATTCCAGATCTAAGGCATAAAGTAGAGACGTTTGACTTGACTACATGGGAGGAGAAATGAAAAAGGCATCTCTAAACCAATTTAAGTCCATCTTTAGATCACAGTACTTTACACAACCTAAACACAAGGTAGATCTTAAAAAGTTATCAAACATATAATAATATATTATTTACAGAGAAATATTTAGTACACACGTGTTCATGTGACCAATCATTTTCAGAAAGTCAATACCTGAACTAATAATTATTGTTGTTGAAAACTTAGATCAAGGCACTTCAGATGATGCAAATGCGGACGAAGTTCTGGATTTATTTTTATTGTACAAAGAAGGTGAGTTGTCTAATTCTGCTTCTACTGCTTGTACTGCTGTTAGAGCAGTGACTGCTGTACTCGATAATGATTGGCTATTCTAGCAAAATCCGTTTCAGCAGAACGTGTATTTTCAATAAGTTCCCCGACGATTAGAAAGCATCGGAATCAACTAAGCGAAGAATCGATACAATGCCTAATGGCTCTTAATTAATGGGTATCGTGCTCTTCAACGCCTAAAATAATGTCGTTGTTGGAGGCCTTTAAACGTCGAAATTTGATGTAATCTGCGAAAGTCATCTAATATGAATCAGACCAAACCTGCGCGTTTCATAAAGAAATTTTTAATAACAAATGTATGGGTCTTTTTTTTATACAACTTTTGTTTATTAATTTTTTTCGTACCTTGCGTCATTTTTCAATAAGTTTATTTGTTTATTTTTAATGTTATTTTTCCTGCACCGTGGTATTAGAGGAGAACACGTCCTCCAATGTGACGGACATCATCAACCTACATACGAATTCCGAATCTTCTTAAAATGAGAACAGGTTTTTGAAGACTCACGTTTCTAGTCGAAGTGCCTGAAAGAGATGCATCTTGCACAGCAGAAAAAATGGGGCACTCGAGGTTTAGGTTTATGAACCAAATCCTTCCAAACCTTCCAACTAATATTTTTCTACAAGGGGTGATAAATTTTCTCTCAGTTTCCCATCGAAAAAAACTGGTAGATTCTGAATATGGCCAGTCGATCCTGGGTCAGGCTGCACCTGTGAATTGTGGAGATCCCTGATCTATGATGTACCGAAATATAAACACATTACCCCATATCGGCAACGGGTGCGATTTCTCAATGTGACTGAGAGAAGAAAATTTTGTAAGGGCAATTTAAATTACACTCTCTTTTATAAAACAACCCCTTAATATCCTCTAGATCTCTTCAAAAACAAAAATGTGACTTTACCTTGATGATGAGGGAAGCGCCTCTTTAGCATAAGGTACCTGTATCAATTGGAGATGCACCATCGCCTTATCACCTTAAGAAGCTATTCTTTAAGTTTTTGTTTAGCATTGATAAGTCTACTCTCGAAATTTCCTACTGGTAAATTGTAAATTGTACATTTTTTCTAACCTTCATAGACGTTTTTCGCCTTAGTATTATAACAATTGAATCTTTACAATTCGAACCATAGTTTACATCAGTTATCTAACAATTAAGTCTTCAGTTCTCTAATGAAATCCGTTATGCCAACCACTAGCTCATATTAGTATATATTACTCATATTCATCATATGAGATATTATTTCATCTTTAGCCATCTGCAATTTTTTTGTTTGCCTACGTCTCAATCTTATTACGATAATCTTGCAGGGCTTTCAAAAAGCAACGTTTTTCTTCTCCGAAATTTTTTTTCATATCGTGCACTGTTTGGTTTAAAATTTTCATTTACATTTTTTCTTTAATTTTTGTAAATGATATAAGTCTGGTATTTTTTTACCTATCGAAAAAAAGTCATAAAGATAAATTGTTCGCTAATCCAATCTGTCAATTTTTTCGAAATTTATCGTGTTAACAGACGTGCTGACACAAACTTAATACCTTCTCTGAATCCATAAATATCTACATCATATGAAGAAGGGAAAGCTTGAAGAAAGCTTGCATTTTTAAGTATTTGAAAATTCCATGTCCAATGGTGATATCACAATTATTGAATCCTTTTCAATATGTTTTGAATTTGCATGTTTCGCTGTTTTGATTTACTGTTTTTCGAATACGGATAATATCTTATCGGTGACATGTACAGAACTCATTTACTGTCGGAACCAAGTAACAAATGTTTTCAACATTAAATTTGCTTTTATGAATCCTCATCTTTTTTTTTTCTAGAAACATATGTCTTTCTTCAAGGAAAATTATTAATTTTTCAAACATTTCAGTGCTCATATTTTCGATTAAGAGCGTGCGCGTGGTATTATGATATTAAACACGAATTATAATTTTTGTTCATGCAAATTCCCAAGAAATGAATCACAATAATCATATGCTAGGTTTCATAACATATTTCTAATTATATTGTACTACTATCTAGTGGATTACGCATGTCGTGTAAAACAAGATTTTTGGCAGTTAGTTTTTTCATTGACAGCAATCGAACGTGTATGTATGCTTTATGCATTTTGTTTCTCCTGAGGTTTAAAATCGTACTTGTTTGATTATTCATTAGAGCGCATATAGTCGCCAATGGGAGAGACCCTCTTTTTAGAATCATCGGAAAGCACAAAAAACGGATGAAGGAGCGTTTTTGTACGAAGCAGCAAAATAGGCTGCTGAAATACTTGGCCTTGACTTCAGTACCAGATATGATAGTGTAGTAGCTTCAGAGCGTGCCACGCACACCCTGAGCACCTAGGACACATACGATGTAAATACCCAACTCATGCAGAAACGAACTGCATCCCAAGGCACAATGCGATACTAAGAGTGCTTTATCAATACATCTGTTATTATTACGGCATTAGCCCTGATACTGCTCCGCCAAACGCTTCTAAGGGAATAGAGTCAATTGTCGAAAATGAGAAGTGCCGCATATACTGAAACTTCATATTCTCGACAAATGTTTCTGTCTTTTACTCGAAGCCTGACATAGTTCTCCTTGACCGAAGGGTCAACAACTCGTGAAGTAAGGTGTACACCTTCGCTGAACTCCCTGGCGTGAAGTTACTTGAATTCACTTGAAGTCACTGAATTCACTTGGAGTCAGTGCACCAGCCAAAAAAAACATCACAGCCCAGGAGAATGAAAAAAATAAAGGTGAAGGGATAAGTCGTCCTGTTTGTCGGTGCTCTTTTATGTCCCAAACTTTCACTCATTATTAGCCTCAAAAGCATCCGTGCATGTCAATGAAATGCTAAGACACTTGCAGGGGAAATACACAGGGCGGTCGTCCTTGGTTCGCTTCGTGTCCTCAGGATACATGATACTTTTGCCGGATCGTCGTTTCGAGTCCATCGCTGACTGTAGCCACCCATCTTACAGTCGTAAGAAGAATAAAATCGGAACTTTCTTTCGAAAATGATGGTAAAGACAACTACGACGACGAAAACGACGGAGACAAACAGACAACAAAGGAAAAAACATTTTCTCTAAATCAGCGATTCCGAAAACGTCGAGTTTGATTCCTTATCATTCAGGTGAAAATTAAGAAATGATTTTTGTTAGCAGTAAGTACATGCTCAGTAGATCATTGTACGATGAAAAAAAACCTAATTTTTTTAGACAAATTCTTATCTTTTTTTCCATTCTCTAGTTCAAGCCTCGGCATGGATTTGAAAAAAAAGTGAAATTAGCTTATCCAAATGGTTCTTTTTCTTCTGGGAACGTATTTGTTCAAGAAAAATTATTATTCTTTCACATTTTTACTGCTCATATTTTCAAATAGGAATTTGAAAATAGTATTATGATATTGACACGAATTATAATTTTTGTTTATGTAAATTTCCGCAAAATTAAACACAATAATTATATGCTGTGTTATATAATATATTTGAAATAATTGTGCACACAATTTATTTAGAATAATTTGCAATGTCATCAGAAGAGGAGTCCAGTGAATAGCACATATCGTTTAATAAACAGGAACAGGGGGCGGTATACAGCAATCGAGCGGCTTAGTGGTTCCTAAGCCACATTTTCCTTGGTCTGAAATTCAAAATTGTACGTGTTTTATCATTCAATACCAATACCTCAATAACTTGTGTCTACAAAATGTTATGCGGATGTCCCACATAGGAATTCCAGACATAAACTCTACAAAAACTTCTATGATATGAAGAATGAATGCGGGAGATGTGGACAAATGCAAGCTGAACTTACCGCAGGTAGCATGGCAACATTTTCCATCTTTGTCACAAGGAGCTCCAATCACTGGTAATGAACAAACTGGGGGCAAATCTTTTTTCTGTTTACAGCAATCGGGCGGATTACCTCCTGCGGCACATTTTCCTCCTTCTGAAATTCAAAATTATACGTGTTTTATCATTTAATACCAATACCTCAATACGTGCTGTCTAGAGCATTTTATGCGGATGTCCCACACAGGAGCTCCAGACAAAAATCTGACGAAAACTTTTGTCAATGGAAGAATAAATGCAGGAGATGTTTACAAGTACAAGTTGAACTTACCGCAGGTATTAGCGCAACATTTTCCCTTTGGGCAAGGGTCTCCAACCAATGGAAGTCCACAAATTTCGGGTAGCGGCGCGTAACCTCCGGGAGCTGGGGGTGTTACGGGAGGTGGCTTAACTTCTCCAGCCAAAACAGCCGTGAAGAGCAGAGCGAAGACGGTGATGATTTTGGGATTCATTTTGAAATGAAAAGTGACCTCTTCTGCTTCGACCACGGCTTATATACGGAGTCAGGGGTAAATCTAGAGTTTTTTTTTGGGAGAGGGCAACTAGAGACTTGGGAAAGTGGCATTTAAATTTTATTCTAACCATTCCAAAACAAATAAAATTCGAAGCTGGACCTTTTTGGGGCGAACAGGCGCCCGCCCCCTTCCCTGGATCTGCGGCCGTTTAGTACCAACAAGTGCAGGATTGGTTGAATGCTTCTATCTTTATTTCATTCTCACGATTTTCAACTTTTGTGAAACGAGGAGAAGGCAATATTTTGAAACTCGTAAAGAAGTTACGATATCTTCACTATTATCAAAATTTAATGTTCCAAAATGGAAAAAATAGAATTATTGACAGAGGTGGAGTTATTCAAAATATTTTATTACAAACAATGGATAAGAAAATTTTACCAATTTTACCAAGGGCCTGAACCTACCAGAAAAAAAAATAATGTGGATTCTCTCCAAAAAAGATCCATACTTTCATTTTCTTGAAAGGATAATTAAGATATTTTCAGGAAGAATAAGTTGAAAGTTGACCTTTATTGGCCTGAACGTCTACAATCAAAGAATGTACTCTAAAAGCTGAATATTTTACGATGACTGAAGCCCTTGAATAGTTAGAAAAATGGCGAAAAAGTGAGATTAAATTAGTATTTCGAAAATCAGAGGATCTATCTCTAAAAGTGTGACCGAAACCATTTCAAATCAGGCAGGCAGTGCACCTTGAAGTCCCACAATCATTTGCCAATTGAATATCTTGTTTTTAACAGGAAATAAAATAAGACGTATTAAGTTCTTCTGAAAATATTGCAACTAGATTTTCTGAAAAACTCCGCCTTTTTTGCTGACTCTGTATTCAAATGATGAAGAACATAAGAGAATTTTTCTTTCTCAAAATTGAATTTTGTCTTTTTTCTTACAGATCACAATGAATTAAGCAAAATGCTAACAGAAAAGTTTTCTTATTTATGAAACGTCTTTAAAAAATACCTCTGACTTTTTACGATATTTTGAGATCGTTTGACAAAAAAATTATAAAGTTCAATTCATCTTTTAATAAGCAGGAATTTTTTTTTAAACATTAAGTAAAATGAAAACATGGGATTTGACATGAAATCTGCTATCAGCATTTTTAAAATTCAGCCAGCAAGATAAAGTCAAATTTCGTCGAGAACCCAAATTTCTTTATTTTATCTAAAATTGAAAAGAATACTTATACAAAGAACATATTCTGTGAGTTTTCTTCGCGAAAGATCATTTTTGAGGCCAGCAGAATTTTTTTCACAAACTTGTTGACTTGAAAAACTATGAAAAATAGTTTACAGATCTTCCGCTCGGAAATCGGAGATATAAATAATTAATTTACGTTTT
>CAKNYM010041875.1:0-15364 GCA_932195095.1 Andricus curvator | reverse complement strand
GAATGCTAGAGGAGTGAATGATCTTAAAGTAAGAGAACTACGAGAAACTATGCATGCTAGGAAACTAGATATTTTATGTGTACCTGAGACAAAGAAAAAGGGATGCGAAAGTAGAAATATAGAAAATGGGGTGTTGAAAAGCGGTTTTGAAATATGGTTAGGAGTAGATAGGGAATCACATGGTAGTCAAGGGGTCGGTTTGATTATGAATGAAAAAGCAAGATATATGTTCCAAAAACGACTTAAATACTTTTTTTCTCCCCTTTTCAGATAGTTGAAAAAAAATCTTTCTGATTGTAGGATTTATTATAAAGATACGGAAATATACGCTAAAGTAAAGGAATTACCTTCTTCATTTTAAATCAAATACAACTTTAGTCATTTTTATCTGAAGAAGATTGAACATAACATATGGTCGTGGCGAACTTTTGGGTTTCTATTATACGATGAACAGAAACGAGCGCGAAGCGCGAGGTTCACATGATGATCAAACGAAATATCGAGCGCGAAGCGCGAGTGTCGTGATGAGAATGTGTTCCTTAAGGTCGATAGAACCTTAAGTAAATTAGTTCATCTTTTTATGTAAAACTGACATAATTAAACCAAAAGCAGGTCATAACGATGAAGCTTTAACAGAGTATTAGCCCGCGAAGCGTGCACTAGCGAGGACACGAAGTGTGAAAACCTAGACGACAAATGTGTCCGAGCGCGCAGCGCGAGGTGAATACATTATCGAGCGCGAAGCGCGAGATAAACATATAATCGAGCGCGTAGCGCGAGATGAATACCCAATCGAGCGCGAAGCGCGAGATCCAACAGGTGCGCGCCCTAGGCGCGCTGAAACTTGCGAGCGACGCGAGCCGCGCGCGAAGCGCGCTATGAGAATGTGCCCGCGAAGCGGGCGGATTTTTTATTTTATTTTTGAATATAATAATAATAAATAATATAATATATTTTAAGAAATTATGAAACCCACGACTTTGGTAGAGATTGGGAATTTTTTTCAAACACAAGTTCCTAATATTTTTATTATATTTTCAAAACCTCTTTCAAAAATAATAAAAATATTAGTAAAACTTTTCAATAAACCCGAAAGAGATTTGAAAACATTTTTGAGTACGCATACATATTTAGATGTATATAATTTTCATTGTATGCTAAATTTTATCGGAAAGATGCATAGAACTCCGTTGCAGCAAATTTTAATATTATCAAACTCACGACTTTGGTAGAGATTGGGAATTTTAAAAAAACACAATTTTCTAATTTTTTCATGATATTTTCAAAACCTCGTATAAAAATAATAAAGAAATTTAAAAACTTTTTTATATTTCTGGTAGAGATTGAGAAACATTTTTCAGTACACATACATAGAGGTTTATAGTTTTCATTGTATGCTAAATTTTATCGAAAAGATGCATAGAACTCCGTTGCAGCAATTTTTAATATTATCAAACTCACGACTTCGTTTGAGAATTTTTTTCAAAACATGTTCTTAATTTTTTATTTTATTTTTGAATATAATAATAATAAAATAATAATATAATATAATTCCAAAAATGATGGAACCCACGACTTTGGTAGGCATTATAAGTTTTATAAGAACTGGGTCGTTTTTGCATTATATTTTTGAAACCTTGTACAAAAAAATAAAAAGTTAAGTAAAAGTTTTCAATAAACCTGAAAGAGATTGGGAAACATTATTAAGTACACACACATATATAGTTTTTATTATATGCTAAGTTTTATTGGAAAGATGCACAGAATTCCGTTGCAGCAATTTTTAATATTACCAAGCTCACGACTTTGGCAAAGATTGGGAATTTTTTTTTAAACACTAATTCCTAAACTTTTTATTCAATTTTCGAAACCTCGTATAAAAATAATAAACAGATTACTAAAACTTTTTCAAAATAAAAAATCATTAGATATGTTCTCAGGAATCTTAAAAACCAATTATTTTATTGAAACGTTTAAAATTTTTAAAAAGCTTCTAACTTTTTTTTAATCTATATTATAAAATATCTTTCAAAATGATTTCAAATTTATCCTAAATTTTTCAAAAAATTCTCCCTAATTAAAGAAATTGCCCTAAATCCTCCGAATTCTTTTTCGACTGTTTTGAATTTTTTTTAATGTTTTGAAATCTTTTTTAATATTCTCTTAAAATTAATTTTCAAGAAATAAAAAAATCTTAAATTTCTCTTGAACTCTTTAAAATTTCTACGTCTACGTCATTCTAAATTCTGAATCTACGCCACAGAACTGCGTTGCAGCAATTTTTAACAAAATAATGAAAATACCCGTAAATTTCAATGTCAAAAAAGTAAGTTTTTTCAGAATTTTCAAACTTTAAACATGAAAATGAAACTTGAGAATATTTTCATAGCCCTTCCTTTTTTGCAGTTTTCTTTCTTTTTTTCAAACGATATTTCGAGAAAAAATTAATCCAAAAAATTGTTGCTTTTGGAAAAAGTACAAAATAATTTTTTTTCCCTGAAACAGATACAAAAATAATTTTTCAGCTGGTCCATAGATGCTCATAGTTAGGCGATTTGAATACATTCTGAATTCAAACAGTTATTTTCTCTCTTTGAATCTGTGAACCATTTTTTCAGAAAATTTTAAAGAAAATTCCATGTATGTTTATCATTTATTGGACAAATTTTGAATTTTGATTTCTTGATTTGCTGTCGTAGTGTTTATTTTTTCACATATTATTTGCTAAGTGGATAAAAATTTAAAAATTTCAGAAAGAACCGCAACTATATAACATTATTGAAAGTGATTATTAATTAAAATAATAATTAATTGTGTACCAAATTAGGTTTGTTAATTTTAGTTAATAATTACCTCACTCTAACTGGAATGTGTTCCAAAAGTAGAAAATTTTAGAAAGAACTGCAACCTTCTAGTCTTTTTCGAAGAGAATATTATTATAAATAATAATAAATTGTTTTAAAAATGATTTTTGTTCAATTTAATTGATTGTTGCCTTGATCTAACTAATAAGTTAGAAAAAAGTTGGAAAATTCTGAAGAAACCGTGACTTTCTAACCCTTTCTGACTTTCTGATGACATTGGTAGAGATTGGGCATTTTTGAAAACAATTACATTTTTTATAAAATTTTGAAATCTCGTAGGCCGAAAAATATAAAAATAACAAAAATATTACTGGAAATTTGTAATAACGCCGGAAAAGATTAACAAACATTTTTTAAAAAGAATTTTATAAATTTATATATTATTTATTATTTAGTAATTTTGAAAGGAATCAAACTCACGACATAGGTAGAGATTAGGAATTTTTAAAAACAATTTCATACATTTTTTTCAATTTCTGAAACTCGTAGGCCGGACAACATAAAAATAAAAAAAATATTACTAACACTTTTCAATGACGCCGGAAGAGATTGAGAAACATTTTTTTAATAACAATACATTTTTTTGACGTACACAGTTTTATTCTATCCTAAATTTTATAGAAGAGACGCATACAAGTCCGACGCAGCAATAAAAAAATTATCGAACTCGCGACTTAGAGATTGGGAATTTTGAAAAAAAAAAAAAATCTGAAAGCTTTTTTATTATAGTCTTATGTAGAGATTGGGAATTTTCTTAAAAAACAAGCTCATATATATTTTTGAAACTTTGTATATTGAATAATAATATTTTAGTACATATACATCGTTTTGTGTTAAATAGTTTTATTATTGTATCCTAAATTTTATCGGAAAGCTGCAAAGAAATTTGACGCAGAAGTTTTAAATATATATTATCAAACTCAGAACGTCCGTAGAGATTCGGAATTTTCGTTCATACAATTCATACATTGCTTATATTTTTAAAATTTCCTATTTCAATATATTTTGATGCGCTGACTGGGGATATTTGAATATTACCATAACATTTTTTAATAAATAAGATAAATAAATAAACAAAAAATTTCAAACTTCAAATGCCTTCACATTATCGACGATCCAAAATTAAGTTAACTATGAAAATTTTTAGATTGAAAATTCGCATTCCCTGGATTGAAAAACATCCAATATTCAATAATAAATATTTTTCGATTCGAGAATCTGTATTAATTTAAAATGTAATCAATCTCCAGTGCATAGGCTTCGGAATATCAAACTTAAAGGCTGCAAAGTCGAAAGCTTTCAAATCAGCGTCTTAAAGTAAAATCCAATTCAGAAGCTTCAAGCTGGATATCGTTTTTAATTTCAATTTCATTTTGAAAGATTCCTAAAGGTATATAAAAAGTGGCTGATATAAGACAATTACTCATAGCAAAATTTTAGGTATGATTAAAAATATTATATAATCTTCAAAAAAATTTTCATTAATTTTTGTAAGATTAGAAACTGTTTAAAATGTTGAGATTAAAAAAAATTATTTTCCTTTATCAGCTTAAAATCCCTTCATTATCTGTTATGGAATAAACAGCATGCGGGCCATAAATATGGTTAATTGGACACAATACAATAATTGGTAACCACGATTGTGGTCAATATGTCATATGTGCTGATGTGGGAAATCGTTCAAAAGTAAACACCACATAATTACTTTAATTTAAAAAATTTTTAATTAATTTAATAAACTTAGTAGAGACCTATAAAATTTATTCTACGTTTCCTATTTTTTTCATATTATCATCATTGATCCTAATGCACTTGAAGGAAATATGCAAATATTTGTTTTCTTCATTATGCTTACCGTAAAACGGGGCTAAGCGGAAAAGTGTGGGGTAATGTGGGACACTAGAAAATTAATATTTTATGACTAGATATTGCTTTTTTAGATAACAACCGGGTGACCCGCTTAACCCTACATGTCTCACTAAGCCTCGTTTTACAGTATATCATTTTTTGTAACTTATTTTATTAAAAATTTAAAATAGTTTTTTGAATGCGGCCCTGGTTCATCATCGGTCAACATGTCGCAAATGTATGTTTTTGCAAGAGCACAATGAAAGTGGTCTGCCGCATGGTCAATTAGTCGCTGGGCGACGCTGATGATACATAAAATCGACTCTTATCGTTCAACATCCTGCGCCACTTAACCCACCGATCAATATTTTTTTTATCCTGCTATTTGTTATGACTATCTGCTTCCTATACTAAAAGTTTCTTTGTACTCTTTGACAAAGAAGCAAATGAAAATATATTTTTGAATAATCGGTCCAGATACTCTGTCTCTTGCTTGGATAAACCATTCCAAGACAGCAGCATCTAAAAGCAGATTACTTTTTTGCACCAAAAGACCTCGCAAAACATTGTAGGTGGGAAGCACGCACTTTTGGGTATAGCGCATAACGATGACGCAGTTTCATAACCAGACATACGAAGAAGTTATTTAACAGAAAATTACTTACTTTTATAAATATTAGATTAACTGTTCACAAAAAAACACAGTTTTCGCCATTATCACGTCAACACTTGACAGTTAAAGGTTACAAAAAGGTTCGATCGAATTCAAAATGATGGTTTTGAGATTTCTCTTCCTATCGTATGAGGTAGACAGAGAAGATTCGATTGTGTTCCAATGACAAGTTTTCGAAACGATCATACGCTTTCTGTCTATCCAATACTTCTTCTTCTTTGTTTTCTTTGTCGAATCGTAGAGCCTATCGGGTAGCTATGACAGCTCTACCAATTCAGAAGAAATTCGAGTTTCAATTAAATATTAATAAGAAATATTATAGTAAATAATTAATTCTTAATTATAGTATAACATTTTTTATTAAAATGAATTGATATTCACTGCTTTTTTTCATTAACATTGCTTCAATAACTTCGAGATACTACTTTGCGATATATATTCGCCTGACAGATGGTGCTGTTGTCAATGTCAAAGACGGGGTCATTTGATCGCACGAAATAATCCAGTCAACCCCATCGGCTTCAGTAGGCATCAAAGCCCCACTGCTGGTCGACGCGAGCTCGCCATTGTGCTTATTCGCTATGCAAACGCGTGTGCTTCCCACTTCAAGTGAACTGTCGGAACGTCATGAGGCAATGAGTGCAGTTCCACCGATCAAGCTTCGGCGGCGTGGCGTCGCTTATCCGTGTGTGGCGCGGCGTATCCAGTGGTTTAGAGAGAGAGAGAGAGAGAGAGAGGGGTTACATAGGTTGGAAAGAGAAGGCGGATAAACCCTCTCGGTCACCTCGCTTACTCCTGTGTATCTCCTCCACCTCCAAGGCGCAAGATAGGCCGCACTACTCACGTATAAGCGACGCCACGCCGCCAAAGCTTGGTTGGTGGAACTACACTCACTTACACAGGTAAGCCGTTAGGGTATAGCGCCTTACCGCAACGTTCCTGTTTTGTCATGCCTGAGTCGACTGTATTAGCAATCAATACTAGAGAAGATGACGTTGATGTTGATATCCCTCCTCAGGAAATAATTCTATTCAAATACATGAGTTATTCCGAAGAAGATAGATCGGATTCTGAAACTGATGTAACCCTGCTCGAAGCGAAAGTTAAAGAAGCATCCAGAAAAATTCCTTCAGGACATCTTAATCCGGAAGAACTAGCTTATGTTCAAAAATGGATTGAACACGGTAACGATCGTTGTATGCTCTCTACAGACAAGATACCCACCACGTACATTGTGCAACATCGCATCCCGACCGTTGACAACACTGTTGTCCATGTTATCAGTATTGACGGCCTGAAAAACAAGAAGCGCTAATGGACGAGGAAATATCTAAAATGTTGGAGGGCGATCTCATCGCAAGTCGAAATCGTCTCACTACTCGCCTGCATTAATTGTACAAAAAAAACTTGATTCCTCTGGAAAAGTGTAATATCGAGTTGTGACAGATTTTCGTGCTCTGAATGATAAGATCATCAGCGATGCTTACCTTGTTTCGAATATCGTCGAGATTTTAGATTGTTTGGGAGGACCTCAGTACTTGTTAGTTCTGGATTTAGCCTCAGGCTTCCACGAGATTGAAACTGATTCCAAAGACCAGTTGGAAACGGCTTTTCCAGAAAACAGAGGGCATGTCCAATACAAAGGAATGCCCATGGGCATGAAGAACACCCCAGCAACTTTCGAACGACTTATGGATCAGCTTCTGTTTGGAATGCAAGGTACTGAATTATTAGTATACCTTAATGATATTGTTATCCTTTCTTAGATGTTAGAGGAACATGACAAAATAATAGATCGGTTTCTTCCTCGTCTTCGTGCAGCTAATCTTGTTCTTCAGCCGGAAAAAAGCAAATTTGTAGGCACTGATACACAAAATTAAAAGACATTGAAAAAGTCCCTGGTTCCCTGTAGCGTAAAGTCAATCAGGAAGTTCTTGGGAATCGCTGGTCACTATCGCAGGTTTGTAAAAGACTTTGCCAAGATCGCTAAAATACTTTTCAACTTGTTAAAAAAGGATCAACCCTTTCATTGGGGTATAGCAGAAAAGAAAAGTTTTCGCAAACCTAGGAAGATCCTATGCCGTAGTTCCATACTACAGTACCTTGATTTGCAGAAAGCTTCGAGTAACCACATATGCTTCGGAGGTGACTATCGGTGCTGTATGAACTCAGGAGAAGGATGGAATGGATCTACCTATGGCATTCTATTCCAGGTTTTTTAAAAGTTACGAGAGTGGCTATGATGAAACCGAAAATGAATGTCTGGTCGTCGTCAATGCTCTTGAAAACTTCCGCCCTTATCTCTATGGTAGGAAGTTTTTACTGTCGTGTGACCGTGAATCTTTACGCTGGATCCATTCCATTGAAGCGTCAGACAGATAACTTATCAAATGGTATCTAAAACTCAAGGAGTACGATTACAACTTTGAGTGCAAACCAGGGAAGATAATCCGATGGCTGCTCGGAATATCCTCGAATCCAGTAATCGATAGTGAAGCCTCTAACTCTAGTGCTAGAGACAAATCAAGTAAAGGGGAAACTAACCCTTCAGAGCAAAACATACTGTTATTTCTGGCTCAATAAGAGTTCCCCATCCACATTCGATCCATGGAAATAAAATCGTTTCCATTGAATACACGCGCACGGCCACCAAAACTGACTGCTAAGGAAGGAATAAACGAAAACCTTTTTTTCCCAAGGAAAAGTCTTTCAAACGTTCTGACACTGCAGGGTCTTCATCAAAAACCAGCGAAACAAGTCCGCCAACTGCCCGACCCCAGGTGACAAAATGGGAACTTGTTACACCAAAAGGGTCACGAAGCAGACTACCTCTCTCTGAGTCCCAGGATAACATGGACCTAGCTACAGAAACAATAGCCGATAGACTGCGACCCTAGAAAAGTGTAGTAACGTTGAAACTATTGGAAACTGATTCAGACTGGTCCTTTGGACCCGGATGAGATTTTGGTTAATATTCGTTTCCCAGCTGGCACATGTGAAATGAGAAGTGAGGCCCAGGATTCAGACTCTAATGTCCGAAGCCCTAGGACCCTCGCCAGGGAGTTGCGAGGATCATTCTCCAAGTTCGACCAATATCTCACTGAGCACCAGTCATGGTTCTGGGATCCGGGCCATCTGGAATTAGAGGCGGATGATAAAGCCCAGTCCTCACAAGACTCTGACGATTCCAGACCAGCGAATGCCATGGACCCAGACTCTAGGTTAGAATGAGTGATCAGAGAATTACAGGAAATTTCGAATCTCATAGATCAGAATGAGAATATTCAGGTAGAGACTGCATTTACCCCTTCCCTAAATGACACCATTCCAAATCCTAGGAACAAGCCACGAATCGTTTAAAGTGTGAGATCCCTGTTCGAAAGATGATATCGCAGGAACTATTATCCCAGGTTGTGATGAAATCGCAGAAATAATATTTGCTGATGGGAACATGGAAGCGCATGAAAAGATGGATGTGGGTGATGATACAAACATTGATGAATTCGATTCTGGAAGGAAGCGATGGATCGGATAAAACAAAAAAATGCTATCAGATGATACTAAATGAAACAATTCCGATGAACTTGAACTTCCGAATACGGCTAATAGTGTACCGAGCAGTACAATTCCAAGAACAAATCAGTCAAAAAAAACTTTAAAAAACTACAGCAAATAAAGATTTGAGGAAGGTCCTAAAATTGCCGAGAAGAAAAATAAAAAAAGAGAAACATTATTGCATCAAGTTTGCATTAAGCAACAAGAGGAAGACGTTAGATTCTCATTGGAACATGGTGCCAATCCAAATACTAAAGATAATGCCTCGGATAATGCTGACTGCAGTCCTTTGCAAGAATCTGTTTGCTATGGTCTGTACAGCATTTGCGAGATGCTTCTGGAAAAACGAGCTTTGTCAGAGACTCCTGAAGTAGATAATAAAACATCATTCCACGAAGCATTGATAAAGAACAAATGCAAAGAAGCAGCTTTGCTTTTATGTTACGACGCCAACCGAAGTGTATTCAATAATCAGGGAAATAAACCTATCGGTTAATTCTAAATCATTCTATCGGATCAGCTATGACCAAAATCGTTATCGTGACTTATGATTTGAGTAAATCAACGTCTGCTGCCCTGTAAATGCGTTTGTCGAAGAAGATCCTGTAAAACACATCGATTTTTAACATCATTTCTGCTCCGGTTGTATAGAACAAGCCACAAATTATTTAGAGTACGATATCCCACCGCTGCCACCAATACGATATCCCACCGCCGCCACCAATTTTGTTACAGCACATTTTCCTTGATCACTGGTGTGAGGGTGTTTGCTGTAAATAATTTCTAAGAAAAGGACTCAACCTCACTGATGATTTCTAATTTATTTATGGACATGAGTGTGTGTGTGTTTGTACGTATGTGCATAATTGAATTGTACTTTACCAATATGTTGATCCGAGCTGAAAGCAGCAGAATTATTAATAAAATACTATTCCTTCTCGTGTTCGTTGATATTTCAACTTTAAATCAGAAAGAGTTGAATTTATTAAAAAAATACAACTTTTTAAGAAAATGGTTGAATCCTTAACCCAAAAAGATTAATTTCCAATCAAAAAGTTGCACTTGAAACGCAAAAACTGTTGAAATTCCTTCCAAAAGAGATGAATTTTCAAACATCTTTTAAACTGACTCGAATTCCTAAAACTTTGAAAAATCTTTAAAACTGAAAAAAAGAAACCTAAAAATTTTCAGATTTTTCTTGACATTATGAGAAATATTTTTCGATTTTCTTTAAAAGTTAATTCTTCAAAAAAAATTATTTCAAAGTTTCCCAGGAATCTTAAGAAAAGTTTTTTATTTCCTTGAAACCTTTCAAAATTCTTAAAAAGCTTCGAATTTCGTTTTTAAAATATTTAACAATTTACATTTTGTCTTAAGTTTGATGATAATATTTTAAATGTAAAATTATTTTTTAATCTTTTCAAAAGGTTTAAACCTTCTAAATATACTCTAAAATAATTCAAATTTTTCCCAATTTTTTTACTCTGCAGAATTAAAAAAATTGCTATAAAATCTTTCAGACTCTTTTTAATATTTTTGGAAATCCTTTAAAATATTTTGAAAGATTCTTAAATACCCTTTTAAAATTGAATGTTCAAATTAAAAAATGTCTTCAAAATTTCACGGAAATCTTAAAGAGATTTGTCTTTATTTTTATGACACCTTTCAAAATTCTTGAACAGCCTATAAACTTGTCTTCAAAATCTTGAAAAATCCACATTTTGTTTTGGAACTTTTTTGAATCTTTTGAAATTTTAAACTTTCTTCAACTCGTTTCAAAACTTTGAAATATTTTTAAAAATAATTCAAATGTTTCTTAAAATTTTTGAAAATCTTCCAAAATTAAAAAAATTTTCTCAAAATCTAAGATATTTCTAGACAATTTTAGACATCTTTGGACATTTTTTCGAATTTTTTGAAAATTTGGTTTAAACTCAATTTTTAAAATAATTAAATCTTTTCCAGTAATCTTAAGAAAAGTTTCTTTAAACCTTTCAAAGTTCTTAAAATGCTTCCAAATTTGTTTTTAAAATCTTGCAAAATTTACAGTTTATTTTAAATTTGCTGAAATCTTTACAAATTTTAAATTATTTTTTAATCTTTTTATAACCTCTAAACCTTCTAAATATCTTTTAAAATTATTTGAATTTTTTCTACAATTTTTTTAATTCTGCAAAATTGAAAAAAATTGTTATCAAACCTTGCAGATTCTTTTTGGAAATTTTGGAAAATCTTCTAAAATATTTTAAATCGGTTTAAATATTCTCTTTAAATTAATTTTACAATACAAAAAATCACTTCAAATTTTCGCAGGTATCTTAAGAATTTTTTATATTGTCTTCGAACATTTCATAATTGTTAAACAGCTTATAAATTTTTGTTGGAAATCTTTAAAAATGTATATTACGTTTTTGATTTTTTTTAAATCTCTTAAAATTTGACATTATTTTTGAAAAATTTTCAAAGCTTCTGAATATCTTTTAAAATGATTCAAAATTTTTATATATATTTTTTTAATATTTAGAAAAAAAATTTTAAATACATTAAAATCTTCCAGATATTTTTGTTTAAACTTGTAGAAATCTGTTGTAATCGTTTCAAATTTTTATTAAAAATTGATTTTTTAAAGTAGAAAATCATTTGAAATTTTTCTCTTGATACTTTTAAAAATTTTCAAAAATCTACTAAATTTTTTGTTTGAAATCTTCCAAAATTCACATTAGGTTCTAAATTTTGTGAAATCTTTTCAAGTTTAAAATTATTTTTGATTTTTTTTTAAACTTCTAAATACCTCTTAAACTGCTAGATTAAAAAAATGTAATCCTGCATGATTCACAAATTTTGCTTCGAAAAGTTTTTTATTTCTTTTCGAAATTTGAAGAAATAATTCGAAATTTTTTGATCTGCAAAATAGAAATTCATTTGAAATTACCCCATAAATTTTAAGGAAAAGTTTTTCATTCTCTTGAAGCCTTTCAAAATTCTTAAAAAGCTTATTTTTTCAAAATCTTCCAAAATCTTCATTTTGTTTCAATTTTTTGTTTAATTCCAGCAGTCAACAAAATCGTTTAATGTTTTATACTTGCGAATCAAGTTCATAGTTTTAGATTTGTTATCGATTTCTCGATCAATTGTTAATATAAAAAAAATTTTTGATTTTTTGTGTGTGTAAAGTTTGGATTAGCGACATCAAATTAGGAATTGAAAAAATGTTCGGCGTTGAAAAAAATAAAAAATGTGCATAAAAAAAATCTTCATCTCGGATCAAACATACGTGCTATTATTTATTTTGTAAATAAATTTTTTTCATAGGCAGTTTTAAAGTTTTTTTATAAAAAATTCTTCAATATTTAAAAGTAAAAAAAGATTATCAAAAATAGGAGAATATTCGTAAATTATGAAAAACTTGCTATTTAAAATTACGAAATTTTGGAATTGTCAAATAATTCAATTTTTTTCAAATTCCAGGAATTTTTGGAAGCTGCCCTGACGTACATCCGCCAAAATGGGGCGCAGTAAAAGAGAGAACCTTAGAAGATGGTTCTTTGCAGACCCTCTATTCTTGTGATCCAGGCCGGAAGCTCAAGGGACATAAAATATTGACTTGCACTGCCACTGGTTGGGATCATCCAATTCCGAAGTGTATTCCAATTGGTGAGAATAATACATTCTTTTTAATAATTTAAAAATTTTCTCCACTTGGAAAATTTATCTTGTTAACTATTTTAAATAATTTAAAAACTTTAATACCAACTAAAAAATGGACAGCAGATATTAACGGATTTGGAAAATAATATACAGGACGTCCACTAGGGTTCCAACAAAAAAAATTTCTCCCTCCTCCCATTTTATTTTGTTTGGTGTAAAAATAATTGTGCAATTCTTTATAAATTAACAAAAAAAATTTAACCAATAGTCCCATCTGTAGAGGTTTGAAAAATTATAATGTGCTTTTTCATATACCTTAGATATTTTTGCATCAACTTTGAATAATGTTAATAAAAAAAGTTTGCTATAAAAAAAGAGATTTTTCAAATAATATCAATGATCAACTTTCTTAATTTTCAATGAAATGTATTAATATTATAGGTCAATCGATTTGTTTGGAGTCAAGAAATATTTTATATTGCTTTATCAGTTTTTAATTATGTTAATAAAAAAATTTATTAAAAAAAAAGATTTTTTATATATAAAAAATTATCTGAAATTCCTCACTTTTCATTAAAATGTATTAATATTACGGGTCAATCGATTCGTCTCGAATTAAGGAACCTTTTTTACTGATACATCAACTATGAATTATATTATTGAAAAATTTTTTAGTGTAAACAACAATTTTTTAAATATTATAAATTGCCATAAATTCCTCACTCTTCAATAAAATCTATCAATATTATAGATCAATTTTTTTGTTTCAACTCGAAGAATTTTTTATATTCGTGCATAAACTAACACAAAATTCTCTTAAAATAAGGGAAATAGGGTGATTTTTTTACAAAATTAGGGGAATATTAGTGAAATAAATTCATTTAAATAAAATTAAGATAAATATATTTATTTCAATATGAAATTCTTTAAATTCCTATGATATCAAGTCGAAATATAATGCATTTTTTACAAAATAGTTTAATTTTCAAAAAGGTTTTCTACCAAATGAGATAAATTTTCAACCCAAAAAGATGAATTCTCAACTTTCAAGAAAAAAAAAGAATTTTTAACAAAATTGTTGAAATTTTGACCAAAAAGTGAAATTTGTTGGAAGAAAGTTGAATTTTCAACTAAAAAGTTTATTTTCAACCAAGAAAGACGGATTTTCAACCAAAAGATGAATTTTTCACCAAAATTTTTGCCCCGAAAATATAAATTTTCAACAAAAAAGTTAATTTTATACCAAATAGTTAAATTCCTATAAAAAATAGTTTAAATTTGAACCGATGAATTTTCAACAAAAAAGTTCAATTTCAACCAAATACTTTAATTTTATACTTTTTTCAAACCAAAAAACAAATTTTCTACGGAACAGTTCAATTTTTACCTTAAAAATACGAATTTTTAACTAAAATGATGAATCTTCAACTAAAAAAATGAATTTTTGAAAAAGTAGTTTAATTTTAAAGCAAGAGGTTAATTTTTTTAACTGAAAAAGATAAGTTCTCAAGGAATCAATTTTCAACCAAACAGTCGGATTTTTAACCACAAAAGATGAAATTTCTACCAAAACATGGATTTTCAAACCATAAAGGTGAAGTTTCTAGAAAACTTTTTCAACAAAATAATTAAATTTTCAACAAATATTTGGATTTTTAACCAGTACTTTTTGAATAAAAAAGATGAATTTTCAACCAAATATTTAAATTTCACACTAAAAAAGATTAATTTAAAAAAAAAAAAAAATTTCAATAAAGTATTTACAAATTCATCTTTTTGTGTTGAAAATTCAACTGTTTTGGTTGAAAATTAACTTTTCTTTTTAAAAATTCAACTGTTTTGTCAAAAATTTATCTTTGGCTCGTAAATTCAACTATATTGGGAAAAAATTGAACTATTTGTTAAAAAATTAACTTTTTTACTGAAAAGTCAGATTTTTTGGTCGAAAATTTAATTTTTTTGTAATTTTTTTTTGTTACACATTCAGCTATTTCTTCAAAAATTAGGTTGTTTGTTGAAAAGTAAACTTTTCTCTAGAAAATTCATCTTTGGCATGGAAATTCAACAATTAGGTTGAAAATTAAATTTCTTGTCGAAAATTGACTTGTTTTGTAGAAATTTTTTTTTTTTTTAGTTAAAACTTCAACCATTTTGGTTAAAAATTCAACTATTTTGTTTGATATCTTTTTTGTTGAAAATTAATATTTTTTGGTTGAAAATTCAACTCCTTTTTAGAAAATTGGCCTATGACTTAAAAGTTAAAAGATTTGGTTCAAAATTAACATTTTTGTTAAAAAATCAACTTTTTTGTTCGAAAATTTAATTGTTTTGTAAAAAATTCGTTTTTATTAGGTGAAGCCTTTAACTACTTTGCTTGAAAATTTACAAATTTGTTTTGAAATTAACTTTTTAGCGGAAAATTCATATTTTATGGTTAGAAATGCAATTTTTCTGTAGAAAATTCATCTTTGGCATGAAAATTCAATAATTTCGGAATTTTTCTGATACTTTTGAAATTTTAAACTATTCTTCAAATCGTTTCAAAACTTCGAAATATTTTTAAAAATCATTCAAATGTGTCTTAAAATTTTTAAAAATCTTCCAAAATTAAAAAAAATTTTCTTAAAATCTTTAAGATATTTCTAGAAAATTTTAGAAATCCTTGGACAGTTTTTGAAATAAAAAATTTTTTTTTAAACTCAATTTTAAAAATAATCATTTAAATCTTTTCCAGGAATCTTCAGAAATGTTTTTTTATTAACTTTTCAAAGTTCTT
>CAKNYM010041873.1:0-19186 GCA_932195095.1 Andricus curvator | reverse complement strand
TCTGCTCATTTTAAGCTTATATATAAATATAATTTTCATATAGGATTATTGACCAAATTTCACAAAATTTATCAATATTTCGGATATGTGAAATAAAAATTTCAACAAAAAATATAATTATCAACCAAACACTAACTAATTGAGATATTTTTATAATTTCATTCCTAAAATCTATTCCCTTAGGTCAAACATGGTACAAAAATGTCGTAAAATTAAAAAAATGGCCAACTATTTACAAGAATTTTTTAAATAAAAATGACTGGGTATTATATTCAAATAAAATTTAAGAATATTTATAAAAGGTATTAATATTTTTCATTTTCAAAATTAATTTATACAGAGTACAGTTTTCATTTGAAATTTCACGATGGTTTTTTGTACCATGTTTGAACCTATGAGGGCAGAATCAAGGAAAAATATTCTGAAAACATGTTCATTAGTTATTAAAATACTACAAAGACTTACCTTTAAAATTGTTTTGTCCATAAAAAATCATGAGATATTTATTTATAAAATAAATTTTGTTAAATTTATTTTACAATATTATTCACCATTAATTTCAAATTACAATTATTTCACAATTAAAATAAAAGTGTAAAAAATAAATTTTGTAATGTTGAGATAAATATTTTAAAACATTGAAGGTTTTATATAGTTTTTGTATATTAGGAAAGCATATGAGGTCAAGTTAATAATTTTTCGGCTTTTTCTCTTAAAATCCACTAAATTGTGATTATAGCCTAAAATAGCATGAAAAGAAAGTAAAAATGTTGATTAATTCAATAAATTGAAAATAATAATTATTTATTATCATTCTAACATTGCAATATTTAAAATCGATTGAAAAATAAAACGTAAATAATAAAAAATGAAACCACTTGAAAGTGATAGATATTATTAACCTAACCTTAAAATCCCATATACATTCCTGTAAGACATAATCATTAAATATTTCAAGACTTCATTGCATGTATTTTTAAGTCTTTCGTTTAGGTGTGAATTTTTGAAAACTAAAATCAACCCAAACCTCCTGATAGCCAACAAGCCAACGAAACCGAATCGTGAAGTCGAGCGACTCCGAAGTCCGACTCGAGCGAGCTCGGCCCGAGCCACGGGTTCCTGGCTTGTGCACTTTCGGCTTTACACGAGGATGGCCGACGCAACGCGTAACAGAGCCGTCTCACCGACAGGCTACGTTTGCATGCATTGCTCCCAGATGGGAACGTGGTGGGGGCCGAAAATTCCCATGTTCTGGATGGGTTGGGACTGTGGGTAAAAGCGGCTTGAGTTCAGACTGGGAGCCGAAGCGGGTTGAAGTCCAAAACCGTTTTTCCCCGCGGAATAATTTCAGTTCGCTTCTACTCTGACGCTCATTCATTCGATTTCCACTCCCATACTTTTTTCAAGTCTTCTTTGCGCTGACACGAAAACTGAAACCGCTTCTCTTCTGCAACTTATTTTGCACCGCTTTTACTCTCAGCCCGTTATTTTAGGGATTTTTTCCAACTATTATATTTTCTATCATTTTAGGAGGCTTTCTGTAATTACTGTAAGCTTTTGTTTCTATCTCGGGGAGTCTGTCTGTAAATTTTTATGCAATATAACTTGTATTTTAAGTCTTGGTTTGCGTATAATATCACGGTGACAGAAAAATGACACCTTCCGTGGAAACGCCCAAATACGCATAATATATGAACTTTTTATATGGATAAATTTGAGATGAATGTAATGTTAAACATATATAGATTCTACAGTTTCAACTCTCGCAACACTAATTTCTTATAATTTTCTATTTCTTCAACATATTTTACTATATTTTATTCGATATATATAGTTAAAAGTTTGTCATAAGGACAACCGCAGGATTTCGCCGGGAGCGGGTGCTAATCTGAAAAATTGCACCCACTCCCAGCGAAATCGCGGTAAAATTTCAGCTGTAACCACGTCTCACGACCGTGAGATAGGTGATTACAGTCTGCGACGAACTCAATGCGATGATCCGGCAAAATTCTCGGGCAACCTGAGGACACGGAGCGACCCAAGGACGACCACCTTCTGCTTTTTCCCCGCAAGTGTCTCAGCATTTTGTTGACACGCAGGGATGCTTTTCAGGCTATTAACCAGTGAAACCTTGGCACCTCGAAGAGAGCTGATGATCAAGACGATTAGCTTAACAGAATATTCCGGGTATAACCGTCGCAACTCCCTTATAAGGTCTTTATACCTCTCTTTCTTTTGTTTCTCCTTGGCTGTTACGTTTTTTTTCTTTTTTTTCTATGTATATATATATATATATATATACATACATACATACATACATACATACATACATTTATATTGTTCTTTGGGGTCATCATTTCAACTTTTAGTTAGATCGAGGCAATAATCAATTAAATTTAACAGAAATAATTTTTCAAACAATTCATTACTGTATATAATAATAATAATGATCTGTAATTATATGAACCTGTTAATAGACAGGTGTATCACCCAGGACTCGATCAGGTATCGACGCAATCTGTCCATGGCTTGGATTGACTACCGTAAGGCGTTCGATAACACGAACCATGAGCTACTTATTAAGCTCATTGAATGCATGGAGGTGCATCCAAAAATAGTGAGATGCATAAAAGAGCTTATGCTCTTGTGGCGGACAAGATTTGTCATAACATCTGACAAAAGACAAGTGACTACAAGCTATATCACATATAAGAGGGGAGTCTTCCAAGGAGACTCTCTAAGTCCGATACTTTTCTGCATCTCCCTCTTGCCTCTATCTATTGTGTTCCGAGGCAAAAGCTCTGGATACCTATGTGGCCCGCCGAACAAAAGAGAACATAAGGTCAACCACCTTTTATACATGGACGACCTTAAACTCTTTGCTTCCTCGAAAGAGGACCTTAACATCCTTGTGGAGGCGGTAAATAGGTACTCTAAAGCGATTGGCATGAGCTTCGGACTGGACAAGTGTGCCTGCGTCCACCTACACCAAGGAAGACTAGAAACTACATCATCGGGTCACGATCAGGAAGTTCAACTCATCGGCGGAAATACCATTCAACATCTTGGTATTGGAGAAACATATACATATCTTGGAATACCGCAAGCGGAAACCCATGATGTGCTTGCGTTAAAAACGGCCCTTGGAAAAAGGTATCGCCAAATTCTCAGAAAAATTTGGACTTCCGAATTATCTGGAAAGAATAAGATCCAGGCGACCAATTTGCTGGCCGTTCCTATACTGCTCTACACGTTTGGTGCAGTAAAATGGAACGTCGATGAGTTGAAGCAACTTGACCGAAGCACACGCAAGATGATGACAATCCATCGAAGTCATCATCCTAGATCTTCCGTACCTCGAATATACCTCCCTCGAGATAAAGGGGGTAGAGGCTTGCTGAGCTTAGAGTGTCTTCATCGCAGAACGGTTCTGGGTACAGCCTGCTCAGTTCTAAATAGCACAGATTTTCTTATGCGACTAGTACATCAACATGAAGTCGTCAATGCTGCGGCGTTTCTATATCGTGCCGCAGGTAGGGCCGCAGAGGAGCTTGGCCTCCCATTTGATTCCAGCGACACTGCACATGGCCTAGCATCACTAACACCTTTGGTGCTCAAAAGTCGTGTACAGGAAGCAGAACATACGCTTCTACTAAGAGAACATGCTGACAAGCCCCTTCATGGTAAATTCTACGGCATTATACGTAGAGAAGAGCTCTCGATGGGTCTGTCCAACATGTTTCTCAAGTCTGCTGGATTAAAATCGGAGACCGAGGGATTTCTTTTTGCCTGTCAAGATGGCGTTATAGACACCTTAGTTTACCGCGAGCGCATAATGAATATACCTGTAGGCGATACCAACTGCCGAGCGTGCAAGCAAGAGCCAGAAACACTTGGACATGTTCTCAGTGGATGCTCAAAATATGCACGATACGGGTACATAGAGAGACACAATGCGGCTCTAAAAGTGTTATATTACCATCTGAGGCACTTCTATGGTGTTGATCTATTGCCCGTCTTGCCATACGCCCAGGGGGAACTCGAGTCCGTTGTGGAGAATGATCAGTGTAAGATCTACTGGAATTTCTCATTCTCGACCACTCAACGTATCAGTGCTACGAAGCCTGATATTGTCCTCCAAGATCTGAAGAACAAGATCATTTACGTGATTGAATTCTCGGCACCAGCCGATGGTAATATCACGGCAAAGGAGGAAGAAAAACGGGCGAAATATCAAGCACTTCTTTTCGAGCTGAGCAGGCTGTACCAAGGCTTCAAAGTCCATCTTGTAGTTCTCATAATCGGCTGTCTTGGAGGTATGAAAGCTTCATTTATTAGCCAACTCAACAAGATTCCGGCTTGCCACCGTCAGGCTCATTCCATCGCGAACCGGATGCAAAAGGCTGTTCTTCTGGGATCACTTCATCTGGTCCGTCAACACTGTTCCTCATAACATTCTACAAAGATTGGTAGCTCTAAAAAAGTATCCAGAGGTGAAACTTCATCTCCAACTGTCCCGTCTGCCGCGTAAGATCATCCGCGGCTAGAGACCTGACTCCAAGGAACAGTGTTGCCCGATGTTTTCTCGCGTAAATTTTCCGCTCTTGCTTACCTTCTAGGACAGAAGGAGCAGAAGCGGATGACGTACACGTTCCAGTTGCGTCGGGATTGGTTGCTTTTAAAGAACCATGATCGTAGCTTCCGGAGCCTACAACTTCTCACATTAAAAATATGATCTTACATTAATTCTAGAAAGTTGCAGTTTTTTCTACAATTTTCCACTTTTCGTCAGCTTTTAAATTATGCTGAGATAATAATTAATTTAAGTTAACAAACGTAAGTGTATGAACAAGTTATTATTTTGTAGAAATTTTTGATGTGCATTGTTGGCTTTCGGGTCAGGTGAATTGAAAACAATAAATTGTTTCAAACGTTTCGGCATACAATGGTGGCCCTCATCAATGAGTTTTATTAAATCGGTGGAAATAATTATTTTATTTTATTTTACTAATAAGTATTAATATAGCTTGCAGTATTCTTAACAAAATTCTTTTAGCGAAGTACAATTGATGAAAAAACAATTACAATGTGGTAGACAATTTTTTTAACAAATTTATAAACAAATTTAATTGAAATTTTTTTTATTTAAACCCTTAAACACAGTTTTTTGTGTATAAGAGAGTAAAAATCCGGAATTATAAAAAACTTTGTAGTTAAATAATTATTTAAATATTCTTTAAAAAATGTTCTCTTCCTTATCGACAAAAAGTTGATTCTGAAAGGCAAAAAAATTGATTACTTTTACAGAAATAATTCCTAATGATAAAAGAAAATGTATTACATATTTTCAGGAATTCTTTAGCTACAATGATTAAATTTAAAAGTAGTATTAAATAATTATACAACTACAATGTTTTTTTGAAAAATTTATTTTTTACTCTAGTGCGATTTTGGGAATGAGTTTACTTTCACAGAAATAATTTTCAATGGTAACAGAAAACTCAGTACGTTTCACTTTCAAAAATGAAAATAAAAAAAATTTTGAAAAATTAAACAATTTTTAGAAACAACAGTTCTTTAAAGGAAAATTTGTATACAAGAAATCAAGGAAAAACATATTTTTTTTCAAACGTACGCCGTTAAAAAGAAAATATTTAAGGGAAGAAAATTGTTTAAATGCAATTTTCTTTGACAATTTGTATTTTTACAACTGTGAAAAATTGTGTTCACCAATTTTTCTTCGAAAAGGAAAAGAACATTTCTTAAACAATATTTGAATAATTATTCAACTACAAAGTTTTTAATAATTTAGTATTTTTACTACAGTGCGATTTTCAAGGGAACAAAATTTCACTTTTACAGATATAATTCCTCATGTTAACAGACAAATTCATTACTTAATTTATTTCCCTTATGCACAAAAAAACTGTGTTTAAGGGTTTAAATAAAAAAAATTTCAATTAAATATACGTCGCTAAAAGATGATTTCAAAAAAGTTTTTCGACTGCAATGTTTTCTGACAACTTTAAAAAAATTGGTTTATAAATTTGTTTACAAAATTATCTAGTACATTGTAATTGTTTTTTCATCAATTGTACTTCGTTAAAAGAATTTTTTTTAAGAATACTGCAAACTATATTAATAATTATTTACAAAATTAAATTAAATTAAAAATTTTAATCAAAGAATTTATATAATTTCTCAACTGAGATATTAACCAAAGAATAATACTTCCAATTGTGAAACTGCTTACCTACAAGACATTATGTACTTTTTACATATTTAATTAACCTCGCTGATGAGGGCCACCATTGTGTACCGAAACGTTTGAAACAACTCAATTGTTTTCAATTCACCTGGCCCTAAAGCCAACAATGTACAAAAATTTCTACAAAATTTATTTTCGAGGGTCAATACGATTTCCCAGCTATTATCAAGTTATTATTATTTTTAATAATATTCTCTTTGAATAATGTTAGAAAGTTCCAGTTTTTTCTGACATTTTCAACAATTGTACCAATAAAAAAAAAGATACAAATTTAAATTACCTCATTAACGCAATGGGAATTGGGAGCTTACGAAAATTTTAACTTCAAATTGGAATTGTTGAGAATCTACGTATATTTACGATTATATTCTCAAACTCGCCAAAATGTCAGTGATTTTATCGACCTATTAGCATTTTCATTTGAGGAACAGGCGAGGAAATAAGGAAAAAATACGTAAGTTGAAAGACAAAGGACCTAAGATCGAGGGCCTGGAGCAACTTCGCATCCAGTGAGGGGTAGTGTCGTTGCACACTAGAAGGGGAAGGGTACACAGGTAGCCGTGTAGGAAAAGACGATTGCCCCTTACGGGGACGTGTATACGTCCTACGTCGCGACGAATGAACATGTAGGGGATCTTGTAAAGAATCTAGCACGGTTTCCGCCGTATCGGCAAAATTTTAATATAATAAATTTAACGATGTGAAGGAACATAGATACATATATCCTTAATGCATTGCCTCTCTTTATATCCTTGCAGATTCAACTCACTAGCGAGAGAGCTAGGTCGTGGCGCACCCTGGTGGATTAGTTTCAATAGGGTTCCTGTACAGGATTCGGTACGAAATCCTCTACAGAATCCTGCACATGAATCCTAGTGAAACTCTTCCGCCAGGGTGTTCTAGGGCTTAGCTCTCACGCTAGTGAGTTGGATCTTCAAGGTTATAAAAACGCAAGGTATTACAGATAATTATCCATGTTCTTTCACATCATCAAATTAATGACAATAAAATGTTGCCAATACGGGGGAAACCGTGCTAAATTCTTTACAGGATCCCCTACATGTTCATTCGTGGCCACTTAGGACGTGTACACGTTCCCGTAAGGGTTCCCTCGTTTCCTGCATGTTCCTGTCCATATTTGTGTACAGGTTCGTGTTTCAATTTCTTATGCTGAACCCGTAACGTCTCTTGTACGAGATCTGGTCATAGTTCTGGCAAAGGAACACGTACAGGAACAGTCACTGGATCCCGTACAGGGTTTTTCAATAGGGTGAAACTAACTTAAAATTAATACAGGGTGTCCGAGACTTAAGTGTCCGGACCTATATACCTGTATAAAAATTAAAAAAATATATTGAAAATTCCCTTTCCAAAAATCAGTTGAAGTTTTAGTTTTTGAGTTATAAAATATTTAAGCTGGGCCAATCAGGAGCGTGGTATAAACAGTCGAGCGTGCGTGAGCGGGAGCCCAGAGTAGTGTAGTCGGGACACTTGAGTCTGGGACACCCTGTATAGTCATAATTAAACGCTTTCATTTAATTTGAAATCCTATTCAAACTTTGTTTTAGTCTAAAATATTGAATTTTTAACCCATTTAGTTTGAAATTTTTTAATTAAAAAAATTTCAAAATGAGCAATTATAAATCAAATATGCAAAACAAAATAATATGAAACTGAATTGTTTGGAAATAGAAAGCCTTAAATAATTAAAATGTCAGAGTGCAAAATTTAAACTCCTAACGTTACAATTTTTATTGTAACGTTAAATAACAATTGACAATTATTAATTTGAAACGACCAAAATTAAAATAATTCAGCTCAAAAGTATTTATGTATAAGAAAATATTTGAACTTCACAATACTAATTTAAAAAAAAGGGAATAAATTTTGGTATTTAATTTATTTCCTAATTGGAAGAGGAACTTTTTTGGTTTTAATTTTGTATTGAATGAAAGACAGGGAAATTTTGTATTTTCAACATTGTTATCAAGTTTGAAATGAATAAATTTTAGTTTTTAAATTTTGTTAAATTGACAGTAAATTTTATATTTTTAAGGTTTTCATTGAGTTGGAAGGGACCAATGTTTTTTTTTAAATTGGAAGCGGCCATTTTTTGCTTTTCAAGCTTTTTATTGTGTTTAAGGAAAGAATTTTTTATTTTTAACGTTTTTATTGAGTCGGAAGAGGGGCATGTTAAAAGCTTCTATTTCATATGTGTAAATTATTGAGTATTTAAATTAAAAATTTCCGAATTAAAATTCGTTTAAGCTTCAATTCATACTGCACTAGTTACTTTTTTGTACTACAACCACACGTATGATTGAAGACTTTTGGCGGGAAATCGCAGGTCATGAGCCGGGTACAGTCGGGCAGATGGTCTCCTTAGCGGACCGGGTGAACGAAACGGATACGCTACACTCTACGTCTACAGCGTACTTTGATTGTATATACACATAGTATCCTTTCTTTAAGTTGCAAAAAAACTTAATAAAAACAGCAAGATGAACATTTAAAATATGATTCTACGTTAAAATTGCCGTTAGAAGGTCACGGAGTAATTGCAATAGTTTTTTTTGCAACGTTAAAATTTTTTAAAAGTACAATACCTGTCATTAACGTCTGCTGAAGGAGACTTCAAGCACATCGTAGCGTGTGTAAGTAGCATATGCTACTTTAGCGATTAATCGATGCGCTAGAAGTCGCCTTCATCAGACGTTAATGACAGGTATTGTACTTTTTAAAATTGTTAACGCTGCAAAAAAAACCATTGCAATTACTCCGTGACTTTCTAACGGAAATTTTAACGTATAATCATAATTGCAACAATTTAAATGTTCATCTTGCTGTTTTTACGGAGTTTTTTGTAAGTTACGGAATGGATACTATGGCTCTCATTTCAAGACGCATTCTTATTTAAGGATATTAGAATTTCGTACATTTCTTGCAATTTATGTTACTTAAAATACTTATTTTTAACGAAATTTTTCTACAAAACTTGTTATTGACCATTATCACTTTTTCACACTTACAATTTTCAAGCAGTGAATAAGACTTTTTCTAACCATCCAGCAAAAAAGAAAGCATTGATACGGATTGTGCCGAATTGACATTTTTGAATACGCGTGAATCCCGTTTTCTGATTCGTTTAAACGAATTGAGACGGATTTAGATGGATTGACCCAGCCTAAATTGAATGCGTGTGAATTCATATGAATGCGTGGTCAAGCTCAATTTAAAAAAAAATTATTAAAAAGTGCATGCGTCGATACTTGAACTAGCGATCCTTCGTGTATCAGTCCACAGTTTCCCCAATGACCTACGGGACAATTTACTAAACATTTACAATAAATTCTGTATGCCCCGCACGTTGGTTTCCTGTTATAGATTAAGTGTTGTATAAATCAACACCTGCTGAAATTCGCCGTGACAAATTGAGGCGAATTCGAGTGTGTATTTTACTCTCACGAATTCAGAAGCATTGACCAATGTTGAAGCGTTCGTGTGCTGACGTATTAAATTGAATTCGCTGACTTCAAACTTTTGAACCGTATTTTTACGCTTGAAAAGATTCAAATTTGAAATACCGTCTTCTCGAATTTACACGCATTGACACACTGACCCAATGCGTCATTGCCGCGAAACGGGAGTTGTGGGGTGTCTCAGTCTTTCGAATTCAATTCGTATTAAAACTTTCTTTTTTGCTGGGACCGAAGAAGGCCTCCAAATCTATAGAATGTTAGAATCCTTGCATTATCTCATTCTATTCCCAACAATTCACTGAGGTTATGTTGCTCGCAATTGTGTAATAACAATTTGAATGGATTGATTCAGCAGGACGTCAGATAGCTCGTGAAATTGTCTAAAATACAGATGTCCAATTCCACTGAGAAATTTGGTGAAATTGTACGATGTTTATTGTCAATAGAATTTTTATGTTCATATTGACGAACAATAGTGTCGATTACTGGCAATAATGCTCTGTTTTTTCATGAGCCAACGCACGAACCACTTACGCCACCGACATTATTTATTGTCAATATTAACATCAAAATGATTTTTATTACCCTGGACGAACCCCCGAACATCGAGTTTAATTTATTATTAATACTTTAGAATTACTGACCTCCCTACTGCAAGTTTTGTAAAAAATACGATTTTTGGAAATTTTATTTTAAATAGACCGTTTTTTGGTACGGCCAATGGAGAAGAAAGGATGGAGCTTGCGATCGTAATTTGGAGATTTTGAAAATGCTCAAAGACCTCTCAGTCCATCGGCTGATCGTAATCGGGCTATGGAATCGATTGAAATGACTTCAAAATTACAGCGAAATTGTTTTCAAGGACTTTTGAAAAAGTGCATATTAGGGTGCAGTCCCATGAGGGAGAATAGTAGAATAGTATAATAGACGTTAACCAATGAGGTGACTTCTTCGGAGTTTAACGAATTTGTTAAAATCCAAAGAAATCGCCTATGGTAAACTCCAAAGCAATCACATTGCAATCACCTCATATTCAATGCAAATGAAAACCTTACTCAGAATGGTACGGAATCAATCGGAATTTAAACAGTCTCCAAAAAGAATTGTTCAAATTAAACTTAAATCTGTCATTTTAAATGACTGAGGAATTGATGACGTAATGATTAATGATGTAATGATTAAAACTCACAATTTTTTGCTTTTCCTGTCTTTAGAGAAACGAGCAATGAATTTCACCTCATTTGTAACTAACTAGATTTAAAAACACTAATATATAATTTTTTTTAAATTGCATTAAGTTCTTCATAATTAGGCAATAAATTTTTACTCTTCTGAAAATTTCGCCTTTTTGAATTCCACTATTTTACATCATCTACTAGTCGAAGCTTTCTCTCGACAGCTAATTTCACGTGGGGCAATCTAATGCAAATTGATACTAAAAAGACATAGGCATCTCAGCCACTGGCTAAGATGCCTACTGATAAAACGCGAAACGCAGAACAAGAGATCCAGGCCTCATCTCTAGGGCAGAACAAAGGAATAAAAAAAATAAACAAATCTTGAGTAAGATCGAGCATGCTCGGTCATGACCGAACAGAGCGAGCAGGAGCGGTCATTGTTTAATTTTCAGCAAACAGAACGTCCTTCAACTAGCAGAAGTAGATGGAGTAAGAATGCGAACCCTCTATTTTATTAGTTATTATTTTGAGCACTTGGAAATGTACAGAGTATTGCAATAAATAACCGCCACTTTGGCTGTTCACATCAGATTATGAATACTAAAGGGAAACTATGAATTAAAAGGTCATGCAATAATGCTGACATATCTATCTTAGACGTGAATTTGAATAAAAAGTTAAATATGATTATTAACAATTCTTTCCGAAAACATAATAAGTAATATTAATAATGAAATATAAAAAGAATTCCCTGAAGGAAAATTTGAATAGTATAAAGTTTAAAATTACCAAGTGGGTACACTCGCTTTTGAATATAATGTATTTTAAATTGAATTAAACTAAATTTATATTTGAAAAAATGTTATTTTAGAGTATGTGAAGTACATGAAAAATAATTGCTCTCTTTTATCATTATATCTGTGTCAAAGTCTTTAAAGCAAAGGTATTTAAATATTGATTCTATCTACATCTTAAAAGTTTTATAAAATTATCATTTATATTTGTTCCTGTGAAAGAAATTATTTTTCAAAAATGTTACTAATTGAATAAATTATTTTTTATGTTCTTTACTTATTATTATTTATTGTGTTGTTGGAAATAAAAAAGATCATATTTAACTTTTTATTTAAATTGAAATCTTATATTCGGCTTTACTAAGATTATTGGATGACGTTTTATTCCATGTTTTCCCTTTAGTATTCATAGAATTCGCTTAGAAAACTGTTTTGAGATATTGAATAAGTCACATTGTTTTCATTTCAATTGTTTTTTCACGAAAATAACATTTTGTTTTCTAAAAAAAATTTAAAAAGTGGTCTAGAGACCCATTACTTACGATGTAAAAACAGGGAATGACAGGACAACCAGCGCCGCGCTGGAGATATTAGAAACTACTCAACTTAGAACACCAAGAGATCGCCATCTTCTTTTCAGATGCACAGGGCTGATAAGATCAGCTAGTGTCGGCAACTGTCCACGGGTTCGCCGCCAGGTATCAGTAGCAAACAGTCAACGCAATCAACGCCAGCGCGTAATATATGGTTGCCGCCGGTTGTCGCCAACAGCTGACATAGCTAACATATGATTCTTTATTATCTAGAATTTGCTCGAATAACGAGGTCTACCTGTTTAATCAAATTGACCGCTTTAGTTGTGGTTTTCGCATCGAATCCGGTTTTTATGTACAAAATAGGAAATGCGATGAAAAGGAAAAAGTCCTCAGCTGCAAATCCCTGTATAGGAACCATGGAGGATACTGTAGATGGTCCTGAACAGGTGCGCAAACGAACTTGAACAGGAAATCTGAAAGCTTCCTGTCTAGGAATTTGGTGAAGGAAACTGTAAATGATCCTGGAAAGGAACCTTTATAGGATCATGTGCATGAAACTGCATAGAAACTAGTCCACGAGGGTTTGCTAGTGGCTGGGCTCTCTCGATAGTTAATTGAATCTTCAAGGAAATAAAAGGAAAGCAACTTTATAGCTGTAAACGACAAACTTTTCGTGATGGCTCTATGTCAAGGACCCTCTATACGCGTATCTGCCCAGATAACAATCGTGCGTCGCATTTCATTCGCACGCGATTAGTCTCACGGCGTGCGTGCACAAAGACTGCGTTCTCGATACTACACCGTGCGTGTTGGCAACATCAGTGCGATTGCAAGGAGTCGCGGAGTGCTCGCTCACGTGCGAGCATGAAGTGCGAGCCCAGTGACAGCACAATGCATGCATGAATCGCTACAATTTTTAATTGTAAATTAACAGTATAAATAAACAAATTTAAAATATTTTCATTTGGTAAAATTGTTAATAATAATAATGTATAGGGCAGAACTTTATTTTTTTAGTATCTTTCTAAAAAATAATTTTTCATTCAATTATATAGTGTGAAAAAGTATCTTGGAAATTAGTTTTTATTTTTCAATATGGTTCAATAAAATATTAAAATCAATATGAAAAAAATATCGATTTTATTATGTCATTAAATGGTTTTTTAAAATTTTTCCTACAGTCCCTTCAGCCCCTCACCAACCTTGCACTTCACTGATGGCGGGCTACATTGCGCGTGTTTTCCAATTTTCTGGCGTCGGTTTTTCGGGTTTTTGTGCTGTGGCAATTTTATATCTATAATTAATATTTAATATCATCTTTTATTAGTACGTGATCGAGAGTTTATACCACCTATTCACTTTACTTTTGCGGTGTACATAAATAAATAATATAACCTCAATTCTTTGCACGTGGAGAGTATTGTACACATTTGAGTTTGGCTCGAAAAATCATATTCTTTTTATGAATGATTATTCAGTACCAAGTTCAAATGGTATTTATCGAGTTATAATTTCCATATCTTTAACAATCATTTTGACAATCATTTGACTCGCTCTACGTGCTCGCATTTTACCCGCACGCGTGCGACGCGCATGAAGTGCGAAACATATGCGACCACATGGAAGACACATCTGCGTGGTGTTATGAACTCACGTAATGCGGCCTCATTCGCACACCTGCGATCCATAATGCTCGCACAGTGTAGGCATTTTGTTATCTGGGTGGACAGGAACCCGTGCCTCAATTTACTTTGCAAAAGAACCTGTACAGGATCCTTCCAAAGGTTCCTTTGTCGGTGCAGGTTCCTTCGCAGGATCATGTCAAGTTTCCTTCGCCAAACGGCTGCTCAGGAAACATCAAGATTTCCTGTATGGGTTCGTGTGTGCAAATCTGTACAGAAACATGCACAGGTTCCTCCGAGATTCTTGTGCAGGAATTTTGAGCGGGGTCCTCAGTACCGCCAGAACACGTGCAGTGCCGCTCCTTTGTCGAAAAAATGATTATAGAAGTACGTGCTGGCTTTTTTTTTGACTTCTGTGTGACAGCATTATTTAGCCTCCTATGCTTTTACTTCCCCTCATTTTCACACTTTTCCAGTCTCTCTTTTTTGCAGATATTTCCTTTTGTTTCGCAAAGTCAAATACTAGGCCTAACTCTTGCCCCAGAAAAACTCAGTCCGAGGTGCTGGAAACTTTGCAAAGTGCCTTTCTCAAACCTCAATTTCTATGTTTATTTATGAGCTTAGTGGACATTTTACCGACCCTACAGATTTCAAAATTTTTTGTACACCGCTTCATGAGCCTTAACCAGGTAACTGGTAATGACGCATATATGCGAAAAAAAATCCGTGACAAAACTGGTAATGACGCATATATGCGCACTTGTAATAACTGCCACAAAACTCAATGGATTTGGATAAAAATTGGTATGTCCTAGGTTTTTTGGTTGCTGATGACGAATCTGCGGTCAAAATTGAGAAATTCAAAATGGCGGATCCAATATGGTAAACTAAAATGCAAAAGTCACGTGATTTGAATGAAAGTCAGTACTTAGTGGGCTTTTTGGTCGCTGATGTCGAATCCGGGATCAAAATTGAAAAATTCAAAATAGCTGATAATACATATAGTAGAAAAGTCATCAGCGACTTTAAAAACTCTTTAGTACTGCCTTTCATTCAAGTCACGTGATTTTTGAATTTTAGTCCGTCATATTGGATCCGCCATTTTGAATTGCTCAATTTTGACTCCGGATTCGTCATCAGCGACCTAAAAAACTCTTAGAAAATGAACTTTCATGATGAATACGGAATTATTAGCTTCTACCAGTTTTGGCACATAACGTCGATTTCAAGCTTACCAGTTAACTGGTTAAGGCGAACCAATACTTTTTAATGCGAATAATACAAATTCCCGACCGCTATTTGGAGTCTAGTGTAAATTATCTGAATGGGATCAAATAATTTTGAATGAGAAGCATTTTACGTTGAAATCTCGCATTCAGGATTAATTGTAACCAATACCTTTCAAACTTTTTCGTCGCATCAGAAAGCAGAATTGACACGCATAACAAATGTTAATACTTTTTAATACTTTTAAGTTTTAAATCCTAATTTTTCTTCGGTATATCATTTCTTCGAATCTTTTCTTTGTTTACTGGAAGAGTATTAATGCGATTAATTTATAGTATTGCACTCTCTAATTCCCAATGTATTGTGGTAACAATAACTTTGTCTAACTGCCCTGGCGGACCGGCTGAACGCAAGGGTTACGCTACAGCGTAACCATAAAAATAAACTTATTGCAATTACGGTATTACCTTCTAACGGAAATTTTAACGTACAATTATAATTGCAACAATTTAGATATTTATTTTATTTACTTTATTCATTATAATTCGAGATTACTTTAAGATTACTTTAGGTTTACTTTATGGTTACACTGTAGCGTAACGCTAGCGTTCAGCCGGTCCGCCAGGATGTTATTAATTATTAATGAGAAAAAAAGATATCGAAAAATTACAAAAGACGAACAGTCAACCAGAGTTCGGCAAAAGTAAATCTCTTTTCGATAGACTGAATGCACATATTATTATCCTAAAAAAAGAACTAGATCTACGAATGTCATTTTAAAAATACTAAAAATACAATATTACTCACTTTTCACCTATTGTTATCAATATTTCATATGCAGGTACAGAAATAACTTAAAAAATTGTAGAAAAAAAGTGTCAAAGCGGACATATAAACGGTAGTAATGTGAGGAGCCATTTTCAGTGATTCTTCGGATTTGGAAGAGACCGAGTGATGAAGAATTGTATCGTCCCCAAAAACGACATTATTATATTGAGTCTGTTTTTACCAATACATCACTACATTTAAATTTTCCTTATCAAATAAAAGCTATTTTCATGTTATTTAACAAATTTATATTTATTAAAAATTCTGCATTTTACGTTTTGAATAAAAGTGACTTAGAAAGAATGTCTGTGCGACCGTCCGCGAAGAAAGGAACCTAACTCCCAAAAAATCGATTTTTAGTTTTTTACACCAATCGATGGTTCTTGGGTTGCCCTTCCAGAACAAAAAAACAATGACTAATATTACGGGTTTTTTCATAAGAATAACCTGGTCAAGTATAGCGCTAGGACTATATAATGGAATTTTTCGTAACACTAGCCGCGAACGGAAATCTTCGTCTTACGGAAAATTCCGCAAGGGTAGATAGTTCGTAATAAAATTATTCTGTTATCTGCAAAATTCGAATTGTTATTAAAATGCGAAGTGAGGCCCCCGTATGAAGGTCCTGTATTGGAATGTTTCTTCAATCGCCCCTCCTGTAAAGTGTCTCTCCCGGGAGTTAGGTCGCTTTCTTCGTGGACGATAAAGTATTTGCCTTGATTTAAATTATATGGAGATGCAAAATTTTATTACCTGTATAATGTGAAAGCGTTGTGACTTTCTACGACCTCGCTTTTGACGAAGCTTGCAACGCCTGCTCCAAATTTGTCTCTCATGGTCACAATCACGCTCCTCCTAAAGATTATTAGAAATATATGAAATTTGGTTACTTTTTCCTCTTCACATTGTTATGGCTTTCTTCATTGAAATATTTGAATAGAAAATATTCTTTATGAAACAAGAAAACATTTAGGGACAGTGATGGTCGATCGTGGATATCCCGAGTCTATACGCAATAGTCCTTCTTGTGTATTTTCCAGTTAATGTAACCTACAGATACATAGAGAAGACTATTGCGCACACTTGTGATATCCGTGATCTACCATCTTTGGCGAGGGAGAATGGGAACTACTTCTTCTTCTTCTTCTTGATTGTGGCTTATTGCTATTCAGCAAACGACCAGAACTAAACACACGAAATTCCTCAGCAGCGTGGAGAGGGAGCAAGGCGGGAGCCGCCGCCCACGCTACGGCCAGAACATCCTCCCACCGTATAACTACTTTGTTTCAAAAATTATAAAATGACATTTTCCCTCTTGAAGAACCCCATAATTTAGCTTACGGATTCCACATCCGCTTCAAATAGCAAGTCATATACATAGTTTGACTTGTTTAAGGGACTTGCCTGGTAACCGTCGCGAGAGAAAGCCCAGAAAGGATGGCCTACCTCTACTAAAAAAAAAGTCAGGAATCTTCAGAAAAAAGTCAGGATTTCTGACCATTTCTGACCACTTTTGTTACGTTTCTCGACAGAAATCGTCAGGAAAAGTCAGAATTCATGGGAAATGTTCAGAAATTGTCAGAGCTTGGGTTCGAAGGATAATCCTTTTATTAGGGGTCCAAGAATAGAATGCCATAAAATCTAATCCCCTTTATATTTGTCAGGTTATTTATATTATTTATTTATATTTATCTATGCATATTCTCTTTTTACTTACATTTAATTATTAATATATATATTAAATGACTCTGAAGGTGAATCTGAAAATTTTGTCCGTTTTGACGTATCTCTTTCTCTTTACAAGATACCTGTGGTCCTAGCCGATGAGCTACGTGATAGGATGTGAATTAGCATATCTTCAGAAATAGTCAGACTCGTCAGGAATGGTCAGGATGTTCAGGAATCGTCAGAAGTTCTGACCATTTGTGACGATTCCTGACTTTCTTTTTATTAGGGACTCTCTGAAAGAAGGGGGCACTCATGGATCAAATGTTCAAGATCTCTGAACTCGGTACCACACTCGCAGTCAACCAGCAAATTCCACCTCATTTTCTGGAAGTGCACACCCGTACAAATTTGAGAGCATCTCAACCACGTAATAACATTCAAGTACCATCTAGAGAACCAGAAACCATGGAACCACGGCCTAGGCGTTTTAAAAGAAATACGGTCAAAGTACTCCCTCCTATTGTCCTCATCATTCCCATAAGGCCACATATGTGAACACCACAACTCAAAGTCCTCCACAATACAGCTCACCACATCCCTACGTTCTAGACCTATCTTCAAGCTGAAATTCAGAGATCGGGCAGATCTTTCTCACGAATCAGTCACTTCATTTCTCGGAATACTAACATAAGCCGGAATCCATTCAAGTTTAATCGAGAGACCGGTTCTAGCAGCCTCAGCTAACAGATCCCCAATCTTCCGTGCTAAAATGGGGTTGTGGGGGTCCGAGAGTCTATCTCTAATATAGCGTAATGCTGATTGATAATCCGAACGAAGAACAGACCAAACAGTCTCCAATTTCAGCACATCTTTAACCGTCTTTTTCCTGATGAAGGCCTTCTTGTGAATCAAAGAGGATGGAATAAACAGTTTGACTCCCGCAGGAACGAATTCCACAGATTCCAATAGAGTATTTGCATCTCACCAGTAATCGCAAAATATTTTTGCTTGGTTCTGACCACTGCTAAGAATCTCCCTACCACCAGAAATGAGTTCATCAATTTTATCAGCAAGACCCATTTGATCATTTCTACCCAAACTTTTATGAGGGTAAGTTCTTTCCAGCAAGACTATAAATGGAGAAGAGCAAGAATCAGAAAACCTTCTATCCGAATCCTTCTCATCCCTAGACCATACAAGCTGTGAACTAACAATCTCAAGAGCTGTGTTGGAATCAGCGTTCCCCTCATTTGGAATAGAATTAGTGGTTATCACATATGTATCAATGGGTTCTGAAAAAGACGACGTACCTGAGGTAAAAGAATCGAAGCAGATAATATATCACTCGTGACGCGAGGTTTCGAAAGAAAATCATGAGAGCACTCCTCACCCTCTGATCTATTTGCACTCTTAGTCCTTTTTGAAATCCCACTATTCGGACTAATAGAAACATTTAAAGATTGTCTGTTTCTTTTCCTAAGGGAAGTGGTACCCCGAAATGAGCCGCTCGGAGGGATCTCAGGCTCATCCTGTGTAGTAGCAGAGATGAGGTGGGAGATTGCCGATCTAATGGAATAAGAGAATGT
>CAKNYM010041872.1:0-17383 GCA_932195095.1 Andricus curvator | reverse complement strand
CGCACCGCTCGACACCGGGCGACGCGTTGTTGGCCGTCGTGGCTTGTCTGCCAAATGTTGGCGTCTTTCGCCGCCAAATTTTCCGTTTTTTCCCCCTTTTTTTTCAATTCCTCAGTCCCTGCATACACCCCTTTCTCTCCCTTAGCATCCCCTAACTTTTCGAGAACCACCCTTGAACCCTCGAAAGCCCAGGACTCCTGACTACGAACTCCCCCGATTACTTGCCAACCTAACCTCACTTTCCCTATCCAGCTAGATACCACCTCTCACCCACGCTGAAACTCACTTTTTATCTCCCCAATTCACCCCACACAACCCTACTCACCTCCTCGACTTCCACCCTCACACTCCACTCACACCTTCCACACAAATTCCGTAAAATTCTCTCTCCACCTGTCACTAAACACGTTCTCACTTCCGCCACCAACATGCAAGTCCTAGTAATATAATAGAGAGAGTATATATAATATATAATAGTAGAGAGTAATATAATAAGAGATAATTATGCTTATATTTGATTGTTGAATATTATTATAATTTCTGATACGTTCATGCTTCTTTTATGAATGATAGATATGAATTTTTAAATTATAATTCTTTGTACTTTGGAGTTTAATTTTTATTACTAGACTGAACCGAAAATTGATTGCATTTAAGAATGAAGCTTGAGATAGATTTTTTGTAGTCTTTTTCAAAAATTATAAAAAACCTGTTCACGAAAATCGAATTTTTCATTTCAAAAAAACTAAAAAGAAATTTCGAGATAAATCATGAACCAGTCCTGAAAAAAATTTTCTTCGAGAAATGATTCTTTTAATTAAAATAATCAAATATTTATACCAAAGAAAAATCTTTTTTAGTGTTTAAAAAAAAAAATATTGTTTGAATTTAAAATAACAATAATTGAAAAAAATATATTTCTGGATAAAAAATTTTTGTTGAAAATGTACATAGTATTTTTTTTAAATTACAAAAAATCAAAAATTGAATTATTGATTTAAAAAAAAAATTTAAAGAAACTTCGAAATAAATAAGTGCTGATTTGAATCCTGCAAAGCTGGTTTGGAACATGTTTGGATCGAAGAAAATTTAGGGAGAATTTTTTTTTTTCGTTTGAAGCACACGCGTGTTTTTACATTAATTTTTTTATACAGTTTTTTAAAAAAACTTTGGATATTAAACAAAAATGTATTTGATTAAAATATTTTATTATCGCATTTTTAATAAATAATATTTATTAAGAAACAATTTTTGAATTATGCAAATTCTGGAATTTTATAATTATGGAAATTCTATTCTGGATATTTTATAATTCGGCAATTGTATGTAGGGAATTTTATTATTTGGGAATTTTCAAATTCGGTAATATTATGAACTGTTCGGGAATTTTATGATTCCGGAGTTTTGCAGGGTCGGGAATTAATTTTCGGGATATTTCATTTTTTAAATCACAGGTTATAAAGATAATCTCATTAAATATCAAATTTAAAAATTTAAAATTTGCTGTATATCTAATTTGTATTCCTGGGTCTTAGCGATTTTTTCCCTAGTGCATTTCGGTCACTTGTAAACGGGGGTGAATTTAATAGGAATTATCTCTCAGAAAATAATTTATTAAAATGAGAAAAAATTAGGTATATTTTTTTATCTCTATAGAGCTAGAGAGGCCATACCTATAGGTACACTGTAAAAAAATCTTTTGTGATATTTACAATTAGATTGTAATTTCACGAGCAGTGTATTTTAAATTACAATGTATAACCTGGTAAATATACCAATGTCGCTCCGAAATTCACGATCTACTCCAACTTCACCCCATGGAACAGTATGAAATAACTGTCCGATGTAAATTTACTATGTCTGACGATGGAAATTATTTGATCAGCGTGGCACGTAGTCAATTTACGTTAGTGAATAAATTTAAATATGCTTATAAATTAACACTTTTTTTGGTAAAGTTGCAGTATCTAGCATAATTTCACACACGGGTAGTATTGTTACGTCTTGGCATCCTGAGAAATTACAAACAGGACATAAATCGACAACCCATCGACAAACTGACAGAAAGACATGGCGCTTTGGACTTTATCATAAAATTACGTCTCAGAGCCTCTAATATTGCTCTAATAGTGATGAGTTCTATGTGAATAAAAAAAATATGTCTTTTTTATTCAAAACGATACCTGAGAAAAGTAATATGCGCTTTATTTATCCTGATACAGTGTTTGAAAATTTATAACCTCACGAACATAACCTAAAAATTGAAATGTGGTCCTGACAATTTACGTCCTGCATTTTTTTTTACAAAAGTGTGTAAATTTACATCGTCGCACGTAGGTCAAATAATTTCCATCGTGGTACGATGTAAAATTACACCAACTTTTTTTACAGTGTATGTAAAAAAATGTAAACTTCCGAAAATTTAAAAACTCTGTAAACAAGAAATTTTTAAAACATTTCTTTTTGCGTGGATAACTAAGCTGTATGCAAATATATTATATATCTTTGCTGTATGTCTTTCGATTCCGAACTAATTATACACTTTTACGATTCTAATTCAATTTACAAAACACTAATTGAATTTTTTTAATTTTAAAGGCTTCAATTTGATAATTTAAATTTTAACATTAAAATTTCCTCATTTCCAGAATGCAGGCTTATTGTTTGAATTTTCACAATTTTCGTTATAAGTTAGGTTAAAAATAATAAATTCAGGGATTCGAAATTGCTACAACGCGAAAAAGTCAAAAGTTTAAATTTAAACGTTAAATATGTGAAAATACTTTCTTACTTTAGTCTCTACTTTTGAGAGTCGATCTTCTGCTTTCAGTTTTCTTTTCGAAATATATCTTGAATTCAACGCATTTTAAATTCAATGTTTTTAGCTGCATTTAGATTGAAGTATACAAATGTTTTTGGTTTGAACTATAAATTAATTAAAATATTTTACTTATTCTTCACAATTGTAATTTATAGCCTTTACAACTGAATACTTGTAGGTCAAACATGAAAAAGTAGACTATATTGAATAATTTGAAATTTAAAGCTATTTAAATATGCATGCATTTTTTAATTAAAAGTGTTCGATAATTTTAGATCGAAACATTTCAAATTATTTAGTAACAAATGAAAACCGTTTAAAATTGCAGAATTAGAAATGAACGTCTTTTAATACTTGAATCATTATTTTAGGACGACTTAAACCGTATATCTTCAGATAAATTTGAAAGTAGGACTATTGATAATTAGGAGTGCTTGAAAAAACTGAACAAATGTTTAGTTTTAAAAGCTCTGTAAAAGGGTGATTTTTCGAGTTTTATAATGGTAACATTTTTTTTAATGGTAACATTTTCAAAAAATGTTTAATTCATTTAATTAAACCTTCCTCAATGTAAAAATGTCTAATACAATGTTCTAAGCAATTGTCCGAATGTGTGTGGGGATGTGTGGATGTCCCACTTTTTTGTGAACACGATAGCTAGAAAACGGTTGCACATGTATGTATACCATTAAGCCATTTCCCTTTCAGGGTAGGCGTGACATCACCCGATTCGGGTAGTGTTTCTAGGTGGATAGTTTTGTTGTAGTTATAAATAACTGCAAGTGTGGGCTCACCACACCCACGATGTGCCAACAGCAGTCAGTATTCTTGAATGGTCACCCATCCAAGTACTAACCGCGTCCAACGCTGCTTAACTTCAGTGATCTGACGAGAACTGGGTTTTTCAGCGTGGTATGGCCGTTAAATTGATGAAATTTGGAGGGCTTATTTTCCTCACTAATATCTTGAAACTGACCAACGGATTTCTAAAAATATTTATTGCATTTTTTTTAGCACTCAATAATATTTTGAAAATCGGTTTTTTATAGTAAAACTTTTTTCAGTAGCATAATTCAAAGTTGATGCAAGAATATAAAAGATTCCTTGGTTCGAGACGAATCGATTGACTTACAATCGAGCTTACAATATTAATACATTTTATTAAAGAGTAGAGAAGTTATGCTCATTTATAATATTTGAATCATCTGTTTCAAACAGAAAAACTTTTTCCATAGACATAATTCAAAGTTGACGCATGAATAGAAAAGACTTTTTCAGAATAAATTTTCAAATAGAGTAATTCTGGCAATTTTTGTAAAGAAATCATAAAGTTGGAAAAGGGATAGGGTGCGACAGAACTTTTCCCTTCGCTTTTCCAGCTCGAAAAATTATCATTTCGAATACAAAATTTGATTTGTCTGATTTGTCTTTGTATTTAAAAAATTTTTTTATTATTTTGTAATTTTGTATTGTTTGTAAATTTCTATTTTTGAATTGAGCAAAATGAAGACTTTGGTTTGTCTATTATTGAAAAAAGAAACTAATGCTTCCTCTATGAGGAAGCAAATACATTTGCTAACGGGAAGCAAAGTGCTCGTGAAATGAGCACCATATAATTATAAATACAAACAAAGTGGAAACACTCCAGATCGAATTCACAGCTAGTTTAATAATTTAGCACCTCCACAAATTATTTTGTTTCGTGAGAAAATAACACCTGAGTTTTGTCAAAATTGAAAAATATATATTTAATGTTCGCTCAAGGTCAATTTTGTTCAAAGTGCTTGTTTCTGAATAAACTGATATTGTTATTGTTTCTGATTTCGTTTTGTCACTCATGGATTGTGTTTTTCATATAAAACATTAATATCTGGTTTTTTTACGTTTATAAAATAATAATTAAAGGTCACTCAAGGTAATTTTCGGTACAAAATATTGATTTATAAAGAATATCGGTCAAACTATACAGCGGATTTCTTCGCCCAAATATACAAACCTAAATTGTACTATAGTAAAAACAACTGGAAAAAATGAGATTGAAGGAAAATTTTGTAAAGAAAATTAACCTTGGTCGACCTATAAATATTTATGTTATTTCTCGAAAGATTAAAAAAGACTCTTCGAAACGCTTTTACTACAACAATTTTATTGAAGAAAAATATTGTTTGTAGAAATAAAAATTGTATACTTTTTACATACATTTCTCAAAATAAAAAATTAACCACGAGAATTGTACAAAATCTTTTAAGGAATAAAATGATTGTCCCGGAAGTTAGAAGCGAAAAATTAATTTTTCAAAAACATGAAAGTTGTTCTAAATATTGAGCTAGACTCGCGACCGGGAAAAATCGGGAAATGAAAGTGAATCTATTTTTTGACCGGAAAATAACAAAACTTTTTAAATTGATCAGCTGTAAATATAAATTAACTCATGCTTTTAGAAACTTAAATGTAGCTCGAGTATTAAAAATTGAACAGTAATTGATTTTACAAGATGATTCTGGATCTGTTCAAAATTATATAATTTACATATTTTAACGTTAAAATTTGAACTAATTTACTTCGAAAGCCTTAGTAGCTAGACAAATTTAAACATCCGATTGAGTCTTCATAAACAATATTCAATTTAAAAATCACTTCAAATTAATAGATTCATAAATAAACGCCTTTATTCAATTTCAAAATCTTATTCAAGTATTGTTTTAGTATAAAATATTCCACTTTTAATCCATTCAATTTGGAATTTTTAAATTAAAAAAAAACAATTTCAATATTAAACAATTCAAAACTGAATTGTCACAATTTCAGAGTGATAAATTTAAACTTTGAATGTTACAATTATAATTTTTCTATTTTTTAAATGTGTCATTTGAAAGTAAAAGTGTTAAATTTTGATTTGGAAATAATAGTTGAACAACGATTAATTTAGGAAAAATTCGAATAAGTTGGAGGTTTTTGAATGTTTCAAAAAAAAAAATTAGGAGCTTCTCAAACATTTTGAAAAATTTAACAAAAATGCTTTAAAAAGATTTCTGGGATATTTAAAAAGACTTTTTATTTCGAAAAAGAACATAACTTTGAGAGAATGTTTCAAAATATTTCCAAACATTTCAAAAGATTTACAAAATTGGAAAAAAATATGGAAGCTTTTGAGGAAATTTTCTTTCGCAGGATTTTACAAAAAGTTTAGGAAAAATGGGAATCACTTTAAAAGATACTTAACAGTTCCGACAAGATTTCAAAAATAATTTGAAAAGATTTTAAATAATTTAAAAGAAAATTGATACTTTTGATGATTTTGAAATTAAATTCTGACTTTTTATTTTGAAAAATTACATAATTTTAAAAGAAGGTATAAAAATATGGGACGATTAAAGAAATTCCGAAAGGGATGACTGAAAAATCCCGAAAAATGAAATCTGCGACACTATCAAATAGCCGAATTGGTAAATTTTCGAATAATAAAATTCCCGAAATTATACAATTTTCGAACAGTTTATAATATTGCCGAACTGGAAGATTCTTGACAGAAAATATCCAAAGCAAAAAATTCCCGAATTATGGAATTCACAAATTTAAACATGAAAAAATTGTTTTTCAATAAATATAATTAATTTATTAAAAATACAATAATCAAATATTTTTATCCAATACATTTTCTTAATATTATTATTTTTTTAATTATTGTTTGAATTCGAAGGAACAATATAATTGTATAAAAATTGTATTAAAAAATAAATTAAAAAACACGTGCGCTTTGAAAGAAAAAAAGTGCTCTCTCCAGATTTTCTTCAAACCTAATAACATTTTTCAAACAAACTTTGCAAGATTCAATTCAGCACCGATTTATATCGGAATTAATTTTGTTTATTTCTTTTTAAAAATTTAAAATACAATCTTTGAGAACGTTTTTCGTATTTTTCTTGAATACTATGCACATTTTCAAACACAATTTTTCATCCAGAAATACATACATTGTTTTATTATGTTTATAATTATGTTTATGTAATATAGTTCGAATTTATAATAACAATAACTGAAAAAAAATATTTCTGTATATAAAATTTTGTTTGAAAATGTGCATTGTATTTTTGAAAAGTCACAAAAAACTTTCTCAAAAATCGAATTATTAATTTAAAAAAATTAAAATAAAAAGAAACTTCGAGATAAATCAGTGCTGAATTAAAGCCTGCAAAGTTTGTTTTGTTCGAAGCGCACGCGTTTTTAATTTTATTTTTCATAACCCTTTTATACAATGATTGTTATTTTAAATTCAAACAGTAATTTTATAAAAATTTAAAAAAATTCTATGATAAAAATATTTGATTACTGTATTTTTAATAAATAAATCATATTTATTAAAAAACCATTATCTTAATTGCTTCATTTCGGGAATTTTCTAGTTTGTATGTTTTATTATTCGACAATATTCTAACTGAAATTTAATTATTCGGGAATTTTCAAATTCGGTAATATTGTAAACTGTCCAGAATTTTATTATTCGGGAATTTTCAAATTGCGTATTTTCAGATTACGGCAATTTTATAATTTCGGGAAGTTTACAGTGTCGGGAATTTTATTATTCGGGATTTTTCAGTCGTCCCAAAAATATATCAAAACATTTTGAAAGATTTATAAAATTGTAAAAATGTTTTGATTGGGAATTTATTTTCAATTTGAATGGTTCTTGTCCGAGCTAGTTACCATCAGTGCGCTTCGAGGAGTATGATGAGAGTTGCTTACAGCGTTCCAAGTGGCTGTTGGCAAACTATATCGATGGGTGCTATCGGGGAGTAGTGGAAGGTAGAGGGGAACTTACAATTTTCGCCGGACGCGCCGTCTATATTTATCGCGGGTAACTAAGCCCGCACCGCATCTACGTTTATAATATCTTTGTCTTAAACCTATTTGAAAGCTGATTTTTTCGGCAACTCACATTTCCTTCTAGTCTTTGCTTTAACAGTGGTTTTCAAATCTATTTTTTTTAATTATGGACTACTTAGTATCTACCAAGGAATATACTATAAACATAATTTTATTTTTTCAAATCTATATTTTTTTTTAAATATCCGCTTCTGTGAAAAACACAAACATAACCTAAAATTATTAATAGTTGTACATTTTCATTTTGTTATAGGGATTTGTCCTTTGTCTCAATGTGCCCCGCAAGTCCGCAACGAAAGAAACGTTACTAGTAATTAATAAAATAAAAATAATAGAATAAAATTAATAAACATTGATGTCGCCCATCCCTAGTATCACTGCACCAATGACGCTGCACGTAGTCGGTATTTATTTGTCCATAATCTCAGTTTGTCATAATCTCATTTTGCCACCAAATGACCAAAAGTTACCAAAGAGAAACTAGAGTTGAAACCCACTGTTAAAGCAGACTAGAAGGGAATGCGAGTATCGTCGCCTAACTATAGCATTAGCCTTGAAAATATCGTTTCCGATTGATAAAAAACCAAAACATAACCTAAGATTTTGTATATTTGTAACTTTTATAAATTCAAGACTTATCACTTATCTTATTGTCAAAAATCCCCATTTGATCCATGTGCCAATAGTGCTACTCTGCTCAATCGGTAACGTAATCTTCTTCAAGAACATCGTGGAAATTCCAAGTACCGATCCAGCACTTTCAATAAATATGTACCTGCCCATTATCTCATAATTGTTAATTAACCATTGGCATGCAAAGATTTCTGTAAATAAACGTGAAATAATTTGTTTCAAAGATCTACCGAAAAGTTTCCGCTGTAAAAATGTCATCTTCGGAAATTCTCAAGCCGAAACTTTACGTTGTTTTTTTTCAATGCACCTATTAACATTAAAGACCATGGCGACTTTCAAACCCAGTGTCTGCTGTCAAATTTATTTTGGTGAATAACGTGTGGTAAGTCGAAAATTTGGCGATTAATTCGCTAATTAATGTTAAGTATCATCCTTTTGGAGTGCCTTGTACGCGGAAATATGTAAGAATTCATGATTTATAGCCGCTTCTCTAAACATAAAGTCAGCAAGTGACACTTCGCCCACGTTACTCTCCTCCAGGGTAAAGTCGGGTATACTTTACCCACTTATTAATTACCCAGCGCGACATTACCCTGTACCCTGGCCGACTTTACCCAGAAATAATGATTACCTGCAACATTCGTTACCCCCAGTTTTTTATGTGTAACAGGGTAGAGCCAAACGGTTAATCCTAATAAGGAAAATAACTAGCAAAAATTTAAATTTTGAAATCGTTGAAAATGTACTTTATGGTAAGAGGAAACGGAAGCCCTGGAAAATCGCTCATTTTGTAGAATTATTAGCATTAAGATTGTGGTTATTATTAGAAGTAAGGCGAAACATTAGAATATAAGCAGCGGTTAAGTTAGATGAAGGATGGAATGTAAATATATGTACAGGGAGCGGAGGCCCTCAAACGCGTAAAAGGGAGAGATTAAATATACATACATACATTAAGGGTTCCGATCCCTGTTGGAAGCTAGTTATACATATTAACATTGCCACAATTACAATTTTTAGACAAAAAATAATGGGAAATATTTTTATTAAAGAGATGTATTAAAGTTTTATATGACGTCATTTTTCTCTGTAAGTACATAAAACGTTAATTAATCACACCAAATTTCCATACAATATTTAATAATTTATAATAATTGTCATAGCCAGCTATTTTATAAATGATTTTACGAAATTATTAATTTTATACGTTTTTCTTTTCCGTAGGAGCGGTTCATGTTACGTTTAACAATGCTAATACGAGAGCGCACATTGGGGTAAAAAACGTCTGTGGACAAATTGATTTTCAGAAGAAACTTATTATCTAAATTTAAACGTCTTTTTTTGAATGAAATACAATCATCTTTCGCATCAAATTGTCATGGCCAATTCCTGAAAAAAAATTAGCTATTCTTTTCTTTAACAAAAAAAAATTTTTAATTGACTTTTGAAATATACTGTTTATTTAACAAATACTTTTATTATTTAAAAATACATGAAGCATAAATGTAAGTATCTGAAAAAGTTGTTCAATAGCAACGCAAATGTTTAAAAATTTATTGAATTTATTATAAATAAATAAACAATCTTTATTGTTAACAACAATTGTTTCAACAAATTTTTATCATTTTATGTATTTATGATTAAAATTCCGTTTTCCATGGAATACCCAGCCAATTGTTCAGCAATGATTTCTTCCTATGAATCGATAAGATTTGATAATTGTTTAAACAAACTTAATTAGCAAATGCATTATTTGGCTATTTTGCAGAATTTAAATGTTGCTCTTTTAGCGGAAACAACTGATAATATACAATTTTCAATCTTTTTTTGGACAATTCGATAAAGATCCGTTATTTCTATTGTTATCAATAATTTAATTAACGTAATCGTACACAGTATATAACATACGATTTTAACATTTAATTCAGCTTCTTTAACAAATCATCATTTTTTATCAACTGTTAGCAAGGAATTATTACTAAGCGAATTTCAGTATATTCCACATAAAAAAAAAAACATTTTTAGTTTACAAATACATTAACTGAGAAAAATTTGTAAATGATTTGTAAATCTGTAAATAAAAAATTTGTAAATAAATAATTTATTATTGATTCATAGTAAGAAGTTATTGCTAAATAATTGGATGTCAATTCCGAGAAAAAAGCCGATTTTTATTTATATGAAAACTGATATAAACAACTGTTGTTACCAACAAAAATTTTTTATTGTCATCGAAATATCCTTAAAAATGTAGAAGTTAGTTATTGACAGTTGGTTGCGTCGAGAGAACGAAGTTTGTACGTGCAAAAATAACCAAATAGTACATTTCTTAATTAAGATTGTTACGTTTATCAATTTTCCTTGGATGACAAAATGTGATATACTTAGGTTTCATTCCCAAGTAATATATGATAGATTCCACAGAAAAAATTATTTATTCCATCATAAATGCCTGATTTGGATAATTGTTTATAATAAGTTTTTTTGTTGATATATTACATTTTCCAGGAATAAAATACGTTATTGTATATGTACAATTGTACATACTGCAGTATTAAGTTGTGTAAATAATAAGGTTTGGATGGTAGCTATATGCGTTGGAACATCTATTATACATTATGTACGAATGTAAAAATACAATGTAACAATTCATGGCAATAAACGTATAATAATAAAATTTGTTTATAATATAACTAATTATTTATTAAGTTTCATTAATTCAACTAAAAACTCTTTTTGTTCATAAGTTGTTCAAATTTAGTGCGAATCAAGTGACATCAATTTTTCCACGGACGTTCTTCTTGCCACACTGTGGGGCGGTTTTAAATCACGTGATAATGTGGAATTTGTGATTTTTAAAAATATTTTATTCATAAAAATGATAACTTTCATGTACCATGTTAACATGTGCATGCATACAATCTTTCACGCATACAACCTATTTTCTACTGATTTTTCATTGACTCTGAAATATTGATCGAGATATCAAAAATGCATTTTCGTGGTTTTATGTGGCTAAAAAGAATAAACTTTCAACCAAAAACAGTAGAATTTTCTTATTGGGTTCTATTAATTCAGTTCGCATTCAAGTGAAAAAACGAGAAAAAAGTGGAAGTTTCTTGAAAACAGGAGAAAAAAGAGGAATTATTTTTTGAAAAAAAGGAAATAGTAGTATACGGGAAAGGCTGTGAAGTCTGTATTTAGGTCTTTTTCCAGTTCTAGTGTTTTAAATAGGAAGTTGACATTGATTTCAGTGAGATTTAAGTGTATAGTTTTCTCCGCGAAGAACTAAGAAGTTTTCTCGAGAAATTTGCGCCCAACCCTTCGACAAATTGTTGACTACTCGGGACTTTCCTGACTCACGAGTGACATTTGGGCCTTGAATACGTATAACACATTCATGAATAGGGTCGTTTCTCATGCCTGGGAAGCGAACCTGAAGTTTCCATTTTCAGTTCATAGGCATATGTAGCCTTATTATATCTATGACGTCATAATTTTTGACGTCATAGATATATAATTTCCATTACATGCCCGCATGAGCTGAAAGGAGGTACTTCAGGTTCATCGCTTCACAGGCATGAGAAACGACCCTATTCATGCATGTGTATAGTGACCATCCGTCCCGGAGTATGCGGGACCGTCCCGGATTTGAGGTACGTGTCCCGGATTGGAGTACGTCCCGGAAAACGTCACGGAAAACGTCCCGGATTAGGCTGTTTTAGTCCCGCATTAGACTGAAGTTTAAAATATTAAGCAAAGCTTTAGACAGCAAAGTATATAGAATGCGCAGAGGTGTACGTTTAATCTTTGATGTTTTCGCGTGACGAAAATGAGATTGAAAAATGCTGCTTCGCGGCGCAGAATTTCAACCAATCAGAGGGCACCTGTAACTCGCAGGCAGCCCCTGATTTGTCGAAATACGATCCGTCTTTTGTATGCAGTGATTCACTATTATCGTCTCATTTTCTCTGTTCTCGTTCGAGTCGATCAACCTTATTTGTTAATCTGTTCTGAGCTTTATGAGGTTATGATGTGGACAGCAGATGTGTCATAATAGGGACCTAATCTACCTTTCCGATACTGGTGCCGCCACCGAAAATTGCGGCGACCCTGGCAAAAGTAAGGTGAGCAAAGCTCGAAATCCATTGGAAACAATACAAAATAAATTAAAATAATAAATGCTGTCATAATTAATACGCACTTTGAAAAAATTGTATGCGATTTAGAACAAATTTATGTATGGTAAAAAAATGGTTCAAAATGTGTACGACTTGTGAAAGCATTTTATAATTTTACTTTACTTTGCATTGTTTCCACGAAGGAATAGTAAGGAGTAGTATCCCTGTAAGTGGGGAGTGGGAGGAGCGACGTCCAAGAATTCGTTAATGCTTGCCACGAATGAAAACTTGACCACAAGATCGTGCGTATAGACGATAGACGATAGACGTATTGGTAACGGTGGTCGGAGCGGACGTGTCGATTTGCTGCTCTCCGGAGTATTGTATTTTCGAGTGCTTTTCTTGCTCTTTTTTCAAATAAAAGTTTGCAGGTAGTGACTTTGTGTGTTTCTGGTGCGTCTGAGCAAGTTGTTTTTTTTTTCTAAACTGCTGGTTTCTTGTTTTTTTTTGGTTTTACCAATAACTGTCATTGAACAATTAGAGCAATGGGTGCGTGTCCAGAGTGCAAGGAAGTGATTTCCAGAGGAGGACCTGAGGTGCTTGTTTGTTTAAAGTGTGGTGTTTTGACCCATCTGGCCTGCGCGAATTTTAATATTTCGAAAAAAAACTTTGATAAACTCAAGAAGGGTCAGGCAGATTTCTTCTGCATAAAATGCAAAGGGCAAAGCATCAGCGACATCTCTACGGCAGCCGATGGTAGTTCGTCTGGGAAACCTGCAACTAATATTCGCAACGCAGACGGTACGTCTTCCCCTCACGCTCCTGCCCCCTCGGCAGCAACCGCTACCTCCAACCAGCCTGATCTTGCTGCTATGATCAGAAATGCTGTCTTGGAAGGACAAAAGGATGCGCTTGCGCAGTCCCAGGAGATTCTTTCCAGGATCACTGAATTTGAAAATAAGCAGCAAGCGTTCAATGATAATCTTCTAACCTCCATTCAAACTATGAAATCTGACATTGCTGATAACTCAAATCGAATTTCTGTGCTCGAAGCTGGCTCAGAAATTGAAAAGGAAGATATAACCAAAATTAAAAAGGATGCCAATGATTTAAAATTAAAAGTGGTTACTCTTGAGCATGCACTTAACGTAAGCGAGCAGGCGGCCCTTCAAACGACTTTGGAAATTCATAATTTCCCTATGAAACCCAATGAAGACCTTTTTACGAACATCGACTCGATACCTAAGGCTCTTGACGTTCCCTTTATGAGGGAAGATGTGGTCAAAATATATCGAATTATAAAGGCACCTGCGCTCACAAAATCCTCCAACCCGCCCATCATTGTCGCGAAACTCGGCAATCAACAACTGCGAGATAAATTCATTGAGAGGCGTAAGGTCTTTAGAGACTTCTCTACTGAAAACCTCGGGTGGCCGAGCAAAGATAAACACCCTGTTTATCTACGTGAGGCCCTTTCACCTTTGAACCGGAAAATTTACGCCATTGCCTTGGGTCTCAGAAGAGAAAAATTAATCAAATATCTTTGGATTGCGGGCGGAAAAATTTTTTGTCGCAGAGAGGATGGATCTCCGCGAATTTACCTGGCTAATTTGCAGACCGTCGAGGGACTTAAATAGCAACTACTGCTTCCTAGTATCATCCTAAGTATATATGTCGGTAAATATAACATAACTTGCCAATTAGACCGATTTCCAACTCATTTACCATACTCAATAATTTTGTCAATTAAAAACTTGAATTTAATAACACAAAGGTTTCTCAGTTATTCTAACTGTTCTAATGGAATTTATTATCTTCTACAAAAACACCTGTTAAATCAAAGTAATCCTGACTATATTGTGTTTCATTTTTTACCTGAAAGATCTATTATTGTATCGACTGCACGAGATTCTATAGAAAATGCTAAGATTGTTTCTCGCTCTATTTCGGAGTTTTATCCTTTTACGGCATACTTAAATTTTCGTGCATCAGTACCACTGACGATTCTTTTAGATTTATATCTACACTGTCACTTCAGCAACTATTTGACTCTGCTTAACCCTATTTGTAATTACTTAATTTGGGCTCTGTTGGTTATTGATCATGTTATTTCTATTACTACTATCTTTTCCTATGTGCTAACATTCTTTCAGGTAACTTGTAACTTAAAACTTACCATTTTACATTTTCAATGGATATCTTAAATAATTGGCATGTTAACTATATAATGTTTATTGCTTTTATAATTTTTACCTTTATATGTGCCTTATTCCCTGTTTCCATTTGTAATCATGTGAACTGGATTTTGTTGGTTAACACATATCACACCCTTCTATATTTAACTATACTTGAACGTTTTTTATCACTGTCAAAATGGAAACCTTAAATATTTGTCACGTTAACGCTCAGTCTTTACCTGCCCATTTCCACGAATTCAAACATCATTTTATGTCCTGTTCCTACCATATCATAGCCGTGTCTGAGACCTGGCTTACGCCTAACATTCCATCTAGCCTCATAGCACTTGATCATTACACACTTTTCCGCAGAGATAGAGATGAGAGAAGAGGGGGTGGGGTCTGTCTCTACATTCATGACAGCTTAAGGGGTGTACAGGTTGGAGTGAGTCCTCCTGCCAATTACCCTATTGCTGAATACCTCTTTATCAAGGTATCTTCGTCTCATGACAGCATGTTGGTGGGTGTGATTTACAAACCTCCTAATGCCTCCTACTGTAGGGAACTTGAGACTGATATTTTTGACCTCATACCAAATTATAATAACATTGTACTTACTGGTGACTTGAACACAAATCTTAATGCCACTAACAATTTAACTAACTATTTAAAATCAGTAGTGTTCTCCGCCGGATTATCTATAGTTCCACATAATACCACGCACCACACCGATCATTCTAGTACATGGATTGACATGATGATTGTTGATGATCTAGACAAGGTATTTTCTTCTACTCAACACTCAATCTCATTCCTCTCAAACCACGACCTTATCAGCATGCAATACCAGTTCTCCTTTGATCCTTCCTCTAGTATATCCCCTCTGTCTATACGCAATCTCAAAAATATAAATGAAGCCGAATTTCTGGAACACCTCTCCACTTATGATTGGAAAAAAATTTTTATTGAAAAAGATATAAATAGAAAGGTTAATTGTCTAAAAAAATTTTTATCTTTAGCTTTTGACAAATTTGCGCCTCTTCATACCCTTAAAGCAAAAAAGAAGTCCACTCCTTGGATTACATCTTATATCAAAGACTTGATGAAAGAAAGAGAGAAAAAACGTAGATTGGCTAAAAGAACAAAAAATAGTATTATTCAAGCCGAATTTCGTAAACTGAGAAACTTAGTTCAAACCAAAATCAGGGATTCATACAATCAATATAATTACAATGCTATTAAAAACAGGAATAAAAATGAAAACATCTGGTTTCTCTTAAGGCGACTTGGACTTATTCCTCCAAAACACTTGGCTCCTGATAACAGTTTTTCACCCGCAGATCTTTTAACAGCCTTCACTACAAAACCCACACTCCTTGCAAATTGCACTTCTTCCTCTTTCGCAGTTCCCTCTACCTTTGATGATACTAAATTATTCTTTTCTGACATATCGCAAGAAACCCTAATTAAAAATCTCTTAGAGGTTAAATCAAATGCTCAAGGTTCTGATGGTATTTCAATTAAAATGATTCGCTTAGCTTTACCAGTCATTTGTCCTATTCTCTTGCATATCTATAATGCATCTCTGCAGGTGGGAATATTTCCTGATACTTGGAAAGAGGCGATCATTCGCCCTGTTCCTAAAATTTCTAACCCTACCTCTCCCAAAGATTTCCGCCCGATATCCATCCTCTGTGCCTTGTCTAAACCTTTCGAACGCATTGTCCATCAGCAACTTACAGCACATATTGAAACTAACAATTTAATGGACCCAATGCAATCTGGGTTTCGTGCTAGGCATAGTACTCTTACAGCTACACTTAAAGTAACTTCTGATCTTAAACTGGCAATCGATAGAAGGGAAATAACGGTTGTTGTCCTTTTTGACTTTTCTAAGGCGTTTGATACAGTTAACCATAATTTACTATTGTCTAGGCTCAAATCACTTCACCTCTCAAATATGGCTGTGAAATGGTTTGAATCCTATCTTAGTAATCGTTCTGAAAGAGTACAAATTAGCAATGGCGAGCTTTCTGACTGTGGGGAGGTTAAGAGTAGTGTCCCTCAAGGTTCCACGCTTGCACCTACTCTATTTAATATTTATACATCTGAACTTGGTAGTGAACTTCGACACTGCAACTATCACAAATATGCTGATGATTTCAAGCTTTACCTCTCCGGGCCTATTGCCACTCTTAAGAGCTTACTTCCAAGGGTACAGGATGATATTGATTTGGTGATGCAGTGGACCTTGACAAACGGTCTCACTCTTAACCCTGCTAAAACTAAGGCTATAATCATAGGACCCTCTGCCTCTCCTTCACTTGCAACAATTGCAACCTTGCCTCCTCTCTTGATCGATGGGCGTATCATCCCCTTTGTGGATTCTGTGAAAGATCTGGGCTATATTCTTAATCGCTCTCTTACATGGAATGAACACGTTGCGGATATCTCAAGGAAAACCTTTAGAGTCCTCCAACAGCTTAACAGGAATAAGGAATCACTTCCTACTTCAACGCGTATCCTCCTAGTCAAAAGCCTGATCCTTCCTTTCTTTGACTACGGCTGTGTGGTATATGACGATATTACTGACGAGCTAAATGCCAAGCTTGAGCGTACGCTTAATGCTTGCATTAGGTTCATCTATAACATCCCCAAAAGGGAACATATTACTCAGTATAGAGAAAGAGCAGGACTCCTTAACGTCGCCAAAAGAAGACAATTTTTTATGGGTAATTTACTTTATA
>CAKNYM010041871.1:0-22806 GCA_932195095.1 Andricus curvator | reverse complement strand
TCGGTGAAGCACTGGTTCCGTCCCTCCTTCCCTCCTATCCGTTTACTCGTTCGGGATACTAGCGCCTCGCATCGCTGGTTCCCGAACTAAGCCTACTCCTGACGTCTCATTCCCCGCACCCATCTTCTAAGCTTGGTGGGCATTGTCAGTCTATACGTATCTTCCCTCTACGCATGTGCATCATGGAGTGACAACAACTAATACGTTTAGTGGGTAGCTACGACAGCGCCACCAATTTAGAACTATTGGGAAGAAATTTGAATTTCAATTCAATATTAACGAAAAATCTTATAGTAAATAATTAATTTTAAATCGAAGATCAACATTTGTGATTGAAATCAATTGATATTCATTGCTTTTTTTCATAAATATTGCCCAAATAACTTCGAGATACCCAATAGTTCGCGTGTCCGATGGCGCTGTTTTCAAAGTCACAAATTAGAGTTCCTCTTGGGACAGTTGTGTCACCGATTACTCCGCTTCTGATTGGTGCCGCGAAAGCGGAATCGGATGTTTTAAAATTGGCGCGACTTTCAAGTCAAATTCAATGTTTAGACACTGAATAGTAAATAATACATGTTGCAGTCAAAATGTACCTGCAATCGTGAAAAAAATAAGGTGTATTTCCGACTTTTATTACATTATTTATTGAAAAGTAAAATCTTACCTCACAAACAGCTGATTTCGAGTGAGGTATCCAAAAATCTCGATTAATACTCTCCATCCATAATTGCTTAAGCTTAGGATCGTTTGCGATTTCTCTTAAGTAAAAACGTTGGCCAGAACTATTACGGCAGTAGAGAATGCAACACAACACTATTGATTTTTCATTAAAAAAGTCTATTTTCATAACAAACACTGCATGAAAATATATGACACATAAACTTTTCTTGAAGCTTTGCTTCTTCTTTGCTTTTGTTTTTGGCTTTTTGATTAAAGTTTTGCTGAGTGAGACATCTAGCATACTTTAAATGTTTCGCGCTTCGCTACGTATTTCCGGTTTCGCGTCGGCTAGTGGAGGGGGTAATGTGACACAACTCTCCCTAGAGGAACTCTCGTGATCATGAGAACTCTATCACAGATGTATCCATGGAGAATCCACATAAGGAGACCAAAGTCCTGTACATTGACTTCACGAAAAATGAGCATGTTTTTTCGCGAAGTACTCGCACCTGAACTTCCCGTGCGTGGTGCTAGTATGAAGATATGTACCATCGACATATAGAAATGCACTGGCTATACTCCGTGGGCGAAATGCGAATGGCAATTTGAAAGGGAAGGGAGAGAGTGGTGGGCAATCTGTCTCTTTCTGGTCGAAGGTGATTGGTCTAGAACATCGACATATAGTATCATATAGAAAATCTAGACCAAACACCTTCGACCAGAAAGAGACAGATTATCCACCACTCTCTTCCTTCTCTTTCTAATTACCATTCACGTTTCACCTACGGATTAGCCAGTCCATTTCTATATGTCGAGGATATGTACAAATATTGCCTTGTATGGCGGCCATATTTTTCGTACATATGTTCATACCAGCGCCACGATGTGGCAGCACTAGAACTGCCAGTAGTTTTTTTAGGCGTTCGGAAACCGCTGACAGTGCCATTGCTGACAACTGTAACAAAGATATTATAAACGTAGATGCGGTACGGGGTGTGTAGTGGGGAACCATATATATATGGACATCACATTTTCTGCCATATCGAGGTGCTGCCCTCACCGTACTATGAAGTTGTGCGCTGGTTTTCTCTTTCTTCGTAAAATATGACGGTAAAACCAGCCCCATGCCACTTCAAATAATGCATGGCGAAAGTGTTAAAAAAGAAAAGTTTTTTATATAAAAATCATTTTCTGATAGTTCTGGGTAAAAGATAATGATCTTTAAGACTTTTTTAATCTTTTGAGTTGAAAATAATTTTCAAAAATAGTAAAATTTACTGCTTTTAGACGTAAATCCCAATGCATTCCTACTAACTACACTGTAAAAAATAAAAAAATTCTACCACTTAGAATGGTAAAATTACCAACAAAAAATTGGTGCAATTTTACTACTCTGATAATGGGATGAATACCACTTGCATGTTAGAAGTTCCAACCAATCTTGTAACTTTACCACTTTTAGTCTGACACTATAGCAAGGCGTTGTAGAAGTACAGTTTCTGCTTGTGAATCTGTGACTTTCAGAGTAGGTAATAAATGGACCTACTTTCAGAGTGTTGATTTCTTTGACGCTGGTAAAAGTACAGAAACTGTTAAAAACTCCTTTTTCCAACGTAATCTCACGTATTGAAATTTGATAATTGATAACGAGGCGTACTTGCACAGCTCTTAACGTAGTATAAGTACAAGTAATTATAAAGTTTCAAAGTTGCGGAGAATAATGAAAAAAATGGTAAAATTAAAATTATTTGTAAAAGAGTGTTTCAGAACGGTATAAATTATGGAAAATTTTATTTACAAAATTGATAAAAAATATAGTATAAATATACAATAAAAGGATATATTAAGTTCAATAAATAATAATCTTTTGAAGAGGGGAATTTTTCCCTTTCTTTTAATATGAAATAATTATTCACATTTCTCATGCAGATGCTAAACTTGCCATGTTGAATAAAAATAGAATATTTTTGGTTAGAATATCATCACCTACAAATTCATAATGCATTGTAATTTTACAGAATCTGTCTGGAAACTTACATAGCCTAAAAGTTGAATTCCATATTAAAAGTGGGTATTCATTAATGTCAGTGAAAACGTTACTTTGGGAGTAGGTAATAATCGGACCTACTCTGAAAGTGATAAAATTACCAGAAATTTTTTTTACAGTGTACAACAAATTATTATTCATGCGCAATTAAATCACACATATAATTATTTGTGTAATTTTTAAATATCCGAAAAGAAAATGGTCTAAATTTTATAATATTTTTTATTATATTATATAATATATTTTTTATTATATTATATAATATATAATATAATATTTACTCTATTTATTTATTAATTTAAATTCATTTCGGATTTTAAATTGAAACTAAATTCAACTTACTTGCATCTTTTCTAGGAATAATAATAATAGGTGTTCAATATTTATTATTCATCAAAATTCAACCATTTTACTTGCAAATTAAATTTTTTGAAATAGAACAATTAAAATTGTGACTTTCAAAGTTTAGTTTTTTTGTTTAATTTTGAATATTTGATTTACAATTACTGATTTTAAATGAACAGCCAAAAAATTCGAAATATTAAGCAAAACTGTTATTTTACCTAATTAAAAAATTTCAAATTTTAAAGTTTCAAATTTTAGACTAAAACAATATTTTTTCATTTAATGAAAAGTCTTTAAGTATGGATGTATTGTACTAAGACTTTCCAATTTGAACAGTTTAACCTCACTTTAATTCTGGAAAGTCTTAAATTTTGAACTGATTCACAGTTGATCAACTAGAAAAATTTTTTATTCAAAATTTTCGATTTCAAATGCTTCTATAATTAAAAAATTTAATTCAAAAATAAATTCACTGTCATTTGCCTGTTTTTCCCGGTCTCATGAAATTCCCGGCCATTTCCCGGTCTCACAAAATTCCCGGTCATTTCCCGGTTCAGCTGTCACCCTGAAAATATATTAAGATATCATTTTTTTATAATCTACTGTACAAAAACCTTTTCTCGGATGATACCTCCTGGGTTGAAGTGCAACGAACAAACTGCATCACCAGGCTTCAGTTTGACATCATCCCTTAAAATAGCTATTTGCCATTGTTTAATAATATTTGGATCATTTTGCACTTTGAAAAATTGTATTTTGTTATCTTTGCCCTGCTCCCGATTACTTTTGTATCCCGATTTACAGTCAAAACAAAGGCACTTCGCCATTTTTTATTCAAAATTTTAACACTGGGGGTATTTTGGAGCATCGGTAAATAAATGCAGATTTTTACATCTGAAAGCAGTTTTTCGCAGATTTCTTTCGCTTAGAAGATGACAAATGTCCCAAAGATCACTTAAAACACTCAAAGATTATTTGACACTATCAGTAATGTACTTTTAATGTGTTAATAAATTAAATTTTATTATTTTGGCATGCATTTGCAACGAACATAGGCCAACTGCACAGCTGGCGCCACCACACGGCCACCGTCAACACATTGTACATTTTCAACTCAGAGTTCCAGGGGGCTGGGTAAAACAGTAGAAAGATTTTTTTAGGTTAGAAAAGTTTGACATGTATCGCTTCATAAACACCGCACTTCCGAATGTAATAATAAATAGCGCATGTCTAGACACACCGAAAATACATATTTGGAAGAAATAATGAAAAATTAAGAATGACAGAAGCACTGATATTATGGTAATAAATAAACTGAACTGTGAGAGTAATACTCTCAAAAAGATAATTATGTTTATATTTGTTAAATATTATAATTTCTAATACGTTCACGCTTTTCTATGAATGATAGAATGTATAGAATTTTTTCAGATCTGAAGCTTGAGAGAGTTTTTTTGTACATAGTATTTTTCAAAAATGTTAAAAAACGTTTTCTTGAAAATCGAATTTTTAATTAAAAAAAAAAAACTAAACATAAATTTCCAGGTAAGCCATGCTGAAAAAGATTTTCTTTGATAAATATTCGTTTAAATTAAAATAATTAAACATTTATACCAGGAAAAAAACTTTTCTAATGTTTAAAGTTTTTATTTGAAATTCGAACAATAATTCTTAAAAACTCTAAATATTAAACAAAAATTTCTTTGATAAAAATATTTTATTATCGTATTTTTGATATTAAATAATATTTATTAAGAAACAATTTTTTAATTATGTAATTTCTGGAATTTTATAATCATGGAATATTCTTGTTCGGATATTTTATGATTCGGCAATTTTATTATTGGGGAATTTTTAAATTCGGTAATATTATGAACTGTTCGGGAATTTTATTATTTTTGGAATTTTATTATTGGGAAGTTTTACAGAGTCGGGAATTTTATTTTTCGGGATATTTTAGTCGTCCCTAGAAGTACAGAAAATTTGCTGTAATTATCATTTTGTCACCGAGATCTTCTCGATTTTTTCCTACAGTATTTATGTAAAAAAGAAATTTCATTATATGAAAATTTTTGAAATCACAAGTTATAAAGATAATCTCATTAAGTACAAAAATTAAAAAAATCACTATATATCCAATTTTCCTGGGTCACTCGTAAACGGGGGTGAATTTAATAGGAATTATCTCTCAGGAAATAAGTTAATAAAATCCAAAAAAATTAGGTAGACTTTTTTGACCTCTAGGTATGTAAAAAAAATGTAAACTTCCGAAAATTGAAAAATCCTGCAAACAAGAAATTTTTTGTTTATGCGCGGATAATCAAGCTGTATGCTGTATGCTGTATATCTTTGCTGTATGTCTTTCGATTCCGAACCCATTATACTCTTTTAGGATTCCAATACAATTTACAAAAGACTAATATTGTAAACTTTTTTAATTCTTAAGGTTTCAATTTGACAACTTGAATTTTAACGTTAAAATTCAATTTGACAACTTGAACTTTAACGTTAAAATTTGCCTCATTTTCAGAACGCGGGCTTATTGTTTGGATTTTCACAATTTTCGTTTAAGTTATAGGTTAGATAAAAAAAAAAAAATTTTTGGGATTCGAAATTGCTACAACGCGAAAAAGTCAAAAGTTTAAATTTAAACGTTAAAAATGTGGAAATACACCATTTCCAATGCATTATTGCAAGCCAACGAGTCACTTTCTTACTTTTAGTCGCTTCTTTTGAAAGTCGATCCTCTGCTTTCAGTTTCCTTTGCAAAATATATCTTGAATTCGACGCATTTTAAATTCAATTTTTTCAGCTGCATTTAGATTGAAGTATACAAATGGTTTTGGTTTAAAATATAAATTAATTACAATATTTTTTTATTCTTCACAATTGTAATTTTAACCTTTAAACTTGAATAATTGTAGGTCGCAAACATAAAAAAGTAGACTAATTTCAAATTTATAGCGTTTCTATTATATATTGAACCGTTTAGGCCTCTGCAATTTTTTTAAGCTTTTTAAAACTTTTTCGACAACTTTTTTTAACACTTTTTTTTCTATAAGAAACAACATTCTTGTGGCATAATAGGCTTTATAGCTTGAGCGCCAGGGGGGCTCTCCATGGGCTTCCCGTCCGTTTTTAAAACTAAGAAAGAACAACATTCTTCCATCTAATAACTGTTTTAGATTAGAAAGAAGTAAAAAGAAGCAAAATTATAAAATCTGATTTTTTTATTTTGATTGTGATTTCTCAATAAAAGAAAGTGCTATTTAGTCTACAAAACAGCTGCAAAAATAGTAATTTTACTGAAGAAATTGCTAAATATTTTTTTCGTATAAGGTCAAAAAATAAAAAATGTATGCACCTGGAATTTCAAAAAAAAAAGGTGTTTTGTATGTTATGATGTTCTTCAAAGGGCTAATCGCAATTTCAAAAATATTTAAAGCCTTAATAGTTGAGAGATTTTAAATTTGTTGTATTCAGTATATTGAATAATTTGAAATTTAGAGATATTTAAATATGCAAGAATTTTGTAATTGAAAGTGTTTGGTAATTTTAGATTGAAACATTTCAAATTATTTAGTTACAAATTGAAATCGTTTGGAGTTTCAAGATTAGAAAGGAACGTCTTTTAATACTTGAATAATTATTTTAGAACGACTAAAATAGTATAACTTCAGATAAATTTGAAAGTAGGACTATTGAAAATTAGGAGTGCTTGAAAGAACTGAACAAATGTTTAGTTTTCAAGCTCTCTAAAAGGGTGCTTTTCAAGGTTTATTTTTTAATAATTTGGCACCCCCAAAAATTATTTTTGTGAGAAAATAACACCTGATTTTTGTCAAAATAGATCATTTTACCTAACTGTCGGAAGTTTATATGCGCATGTGCGGCTGCCATGTGCACCCCGCGTAGTATGAAAGTTGCGCTCATATTTTGTAAAAATGTATACAATTGTAACTTTTGTCGGAGTGAAATTAAATGAAGATGATGTATCGAGTGCGAACTTGGGCAAGTGTGAAATAGAAAAACATAATTTTGTTCAATTGAGATGGTGTTAAGTTGCCGGAAGCACCCTAATAGTGGTAAAAAAGCTGAACTTGTAAACATTTTTGTAGTAGGTTAAGTTTCTCATATTATTAAATGTTAATTATGTTATTGTGATTACAATAAATATTGAAGGTAAAAGACAGGATTTGAGTATTTTTATTGTTTTAAAATAAAATTGATGGTGTTTTGGGAAGATAATGGTAAAAAATAGTTATTGTACAGTGTGTTGTTTCAAGGCCGAAATTGTCGGAAAATGCCAAATCTGTTACAAAAGAATATATAATTTGGAAGCATATTCTTAAATTTTTTAATTTCAGTCAAAAATATGAATTAAATTAGAAAATTGACAATATTGAAAAAGTATTGCAAATAAATAAAGTTCATAATATATGGCAAACCTAATAAAAACAAAAATGCACACTTTGTACTTATATGCAACATTATTATTGTTACTTTAATTTATTATTATAAGTTGTCATAATATAATTTAATATATATTTAACAATATAATTGCAGAGTAAAGGAATGCATAGAAAAAGGAATGGACATCGATCCACAAATTGATGAAGGATCATGGTTATGTCCCTTGTATGTTTTGGTACTACTAACACTTTTACGCAAGCCGTACATACAACGCATACACGCTCTCTTACATCCCTTTTCACTAAAATTTATTTTACTTTTGGATAAATTGCCACAATTGTTTAAAAATTAAAGAAAATTGTTTTCACTGTGCTCAAAGAGCAAAAATGATCGCAACAAGTGGGTACAACTGAAAATACATTGCACATGCGCAGTAAACTTTCCGATAGGTAAAATGGTCTATTAAAAAATATATATTTAATGTTCGCTCTAAGGTCAATTTTGTTCAAAGTGCTTGTTTCTGAATAAATTGACTCTATTATTATTTCTGATTTCGTTCTGTCACTCATGGATTGTGTTTTTCATAGAAAACATTGAAATCTGTTCTTTGTTTCACGTTTATAAAATAATAATTAAAGGTCACTCAAGGTAATTTTCTGTACAAAATATTGATCTATAAAGAATATTTGTCAAACTATAGAACGGATTTCTTCGCCCAAAGATACAAAACTAAATTGGACTATAGTAAAAACAACTGGAAAAAATGAGATGTCATCCAAATTTTATAAAGGAAATTAACCTTGGTCGACCTATAAATATTCATTTTATTCCTCGAAAGATTAAAAAGAATCTCTTCGAAACGCTTTTATTACAACAATTTTACTAAAGAAGAATATTGTTTATAAAAATAATAATAGTATAATTTTTACATACATTTCTTAAGATAAAAAATTATCAACGAGATTTGTAGAAAATCTTTCAAGGAATAAAATGATTGTCCCGGAAGTTATAACAGAAAAATTAATATTTCAAAAAAATTAAAGTTGTGCTAAATTGAGTTAGACTCGCGACCGGGAGAAATCGGGAAATGAAAGCAAATTTATTTTTTGTCTGGCAAATAAAAAAACGTTTTAAATTTATCAGCTATAAATATAAATTAAATAATGCTTTTAAAAACTGAAATGTATAGTTTGAGTATTAAAAATTGAAGAGTAATTGATTTTACAAGACGATTCTGGATCTGTTCAAAATTATATAATTTACATATTTTAACGTTAAAATTTGAACTAATTCAATTCGAAAACCTCAATAGTTACGCAAATGTAAACGTCCGATTGAGTCTCCATAAACAATGTTCAATTTAAAAATCACTTCAAATTAATATATTCATAAATAAACGCCTTTATTCAATTTAAAAATCTCATTCAAGTATTGTTTCAGTATAAAATATTCTATTTTTAACCCATTCAATTTGGAATTTTTAAATTAACAAAAAAAATAGAACAACTTTCAATATTAAACAATTCGAAACTGAATTGTCACAATTTCAGAGTGATAAATTTAAACTTTGAATGTTACAATTATAATTTTTTTATTTGTAATTTGAAAGTAAAAGTATTGATTTTTGATTTGCAAATAACAGTTGAACAATGATTAATTTAGAAAAAATTCAAATAAGTTGGAGGTTTTCTAATGTTTCGAACAAAATCAGTACCGACCCCCAAAATTTCTTTCGCCGGCCCTGAAGTCTGTGAAGTGTACCGAAAAGTGGGGGTCCGTTTCAAATTATAAAGTATGCACTTGTCATATTGCATTATTTAAAAAAGTTAGGTATTTATTTGATATTTGAATCAAGATGTCCTAAAAATAAAAAACTTCGCACCGTGTGGCAATTATTATTAATATTTTTTTTTAAACAATTAATTTAGCAACTTGTGCTTTACTTATTACTACTTTTTGTATTTATGTGGAAGCCCGATATAAATTAATTAATTCATTAATATAATATAATAATTAATTAATTATAACTATTTTCTGAAATTAAAACAAGCTTATTGCCACCATCTTGCTCCCAGTGATATTACAAATGCTTTTAAATCCAGTAATTTCAGTAAAAATTACGTCACGCAAAATTACACGGAATCGCCATGATTGATGACGTTTTTCGGTCGACAGCCAATCGCAACGCTCCAAGTAATAATTTTGTCTACGTTGGCAACACTGCAACAGTTCTCATCGCTAGTGATGGACGTTTACCACCGTGCTCGTGCTCGAGCATGAGCAAGACCGAGCATGCTCGGTCATGACCGAGCAGAGCGAGCAAGAGCGGTCATTGTTTAATTTTAAGCAAAGGCAACGTGTTTAAACTATAAAAAATAATTGAAGTAAGAATTTGAGACATCTACTTTATTCGTATATATTTTTCAGCTCTTAAAAATGTATATAATAATAAAATAAATAAAGAAATGCCTCTCTGACTGCTCATAGCAGACGATAATTCAGGTAAAATGTTGGAATTTCGGCGGGCTATTTGAAATAATGTTTCAAAACATGTGGTTTATTTGATGAAAATGAAGTGAATTTTGGAATTTGAAAGTGAATTATGAGATATTATGGCATCTTATACTTCGTGATAAATAAATTAAGTGCAGGAAATATGAATTTTCAAGTGCAGTCTGAAAATGATATAGAAAAAAATTAGCTTGTATAAATTAAACATTTTGGAATGTGCTTCATTGTATAAAATTAATATTTATACAATTATTATATTATAATATAATTATTATTATATACAATTATTATCATTAGTCAGGTTCTGAACGTTTAACAACTCTAATAAAAAATGGATAAGGGTTAAACCACTTTTCCATTCACTTGTTCCTTCAATTAATTTCCTTTATTGTTGAAAACATTCCCAAATTATTTAATAGACCAGTGGAATTAGACATAAAAATCGATTGAATTAACAAAAATTCCGACCGTCTTCAACAAAATTATACACTTGTTTTTTTATATGTTGAACATAAAATACAATTTTGCAAAACGTGATTAGGTCGGCAATTTATTTAAAAAAATTAATTTGCAAAATTTGCCCTCCATTGCTCCACGAAAATTCAAAACTTTTTGAAAACTTGAGTGAGTAATTATAAACTCAGTCACTATCCTGTATTAAATTTGCAAAACGTTCGTGATACGGCAACATTATTAATTATAAACAAATTATTATTTTATTAATCACTCCCCAGAGAAAATACAGAAGGTTTTGCAAAATGTTGTTTCTGCTTCTTTCCAATTCGAAGAAACTATTATATTATTTGCAGAACTGTACGAACACTCAGAGAAAAAGTTGTCTTGAAACAAAAGCATTGTCCTCTTGCTTTTTTTGTTTTGAACGAAGTGAATATATTTTGTACACAAACAGAATTATTTGGCTGCAAGAGTAGGTGAAGTTAGTCGCATAAGGAAAATTTTTGCGGCAAATGGATTCCTGTTGAGACAAATGAAAGTCCTCTCAACCTTAAATTTAAGAGGAAATTCCATTTAATTCAGTGTGGAATAACGCAAATTATCGGTTTTTAAATTAATTTTGCATTTTTTGCAATTTGACTCATAAAATTCCTGCGAGAATTGCAAATGTTGCATTTTTGGGTAGCAAGTGTTGGAAATGTCGAAATCTAAAAAAGATTTAATTTGCAAAACGTTGCACGACCGGCAATAATATTAAAATTGTAATTAAACAAATTAGGTACTTTGTTAAACTAGCCAAAAAATACAAACTTTTCGCAAATCGTACTGAGTGATAATTAACTTAGTACTAACATCATATTAGATTTGAAAACTATTTACTATTTGGCAACATTGATAATGATAAACATACTTATATTTTTTTAAATTATTCCCAAGATTAAATTCTCAAGGTGTTGCAAAAGGAACCTCCCAATTTCTCTTGTTTGTTACAGGAATTCAAAGAAAAGAATTAGTTTTTTTTTCAATGTCCCAAAAAAAAACTGTTACAAGACAGTGCAAATTCAGAAAAAACCAAGAACTCACGAATGGCCTTTGAAAAATTAAAAAAGGTAAACTTTCTCAATCAATAACGGCGAAATAATAAATTTAAAAAAATTTAATTTCTGAATATTATAATATAAATTTTGTTTTCATAACTCAGTTATTGGAAGTTACACTTTTGATGTTTGATGGAGCGCTTTGAAAGTAAAGTTTCAAACCTTTAGAACAAAAATGCTACTCTTGACTCGTTCCACAGATATATCAAATCAAAATTACGGTAGATGCATTATAAAAATGGTCGTCTCTCGTCCCTCGATATGCAATACACTAAATAGTTACATGGGAGGAAAGTCAACATCGTTCTTTATTCACACTTGTCTTATAATATACAATTGTCTCAATTTTCAAAATGAATTGAAATTTTTAATCATGCTCCCATTACCTTATAAAAATTATTTTAAAAAATTATTCACTTATCAAGAATTTTCACTCGAAAATTATATATAATGCAATGGATCGTAGTATTCGTCCCACACTGCGTTATCGAATCAAAAAAACCAGTATATCCGTTACAAACTATATGGAACTCTTCAATAGTAAGAAAAAATCCTTTTGCAACACCTTGAGAATTTAATGTGGGGGATAATTAAAAAAAAAAAGAAGTTTGTTTATCATTATCAATGTTGCCACATAGTAAACAGTTTGCAAATCTAATATGATGTTAGTACTAAGTTAATTACCACTCAGTACGATTTGCGAAATGTTTATATTTTTTGGCTAGTTTAACAAAGTACCCAATTTGTTTAATTGCAATTTTAATATTGTTGCCGGTCGTGCAAAGTTTTGAAAATGTAATATTTTTTAGATTTCGACATTTCCAACATTTGCTACCCAAAAACGCAACATTTGCAATTCTCGCAGGAACTTTATGAGTCGAATTGCAAAAAATGCAAAATCAATTTAAAAAACGATAGTTTGCGTTATGTATTTAGTTTTGCAAATCATACAATAGTTACTTGTCAATGGAAAAAAGCAATTACAACATTTTGCAAAACCTTCGGTATTTTCGTTGGAGAGTGATTAACAAAATAATAATTTGTTTATAATTAATAATATTGTTGCATCACGAACTTATTGCAAATTTAATACAGGATAGAGACTAAGTTTATAATAACTCATTCAGGTTTGCAAAATGTTTTGAATTTTCATGGAACAATGGAGGGCAGATTTTATTTTATGTTCAATATATGAAAAAACAAATATACAATTTTTTTGTAGACCTTCAGAATTTGTGTAAATTGATTAGCTATTTCCACTGACCTATGAATACAATTTAAATGTATTCATATTCGTATTTCTAAACACATGACATAAAAAAATACATACATACTACTTAAAGTACTTGCCAGAAATGATTGCAGTACTTCAATCTCAAACTCCAGTCATGTAGAATTAAGTAATTAATGTTATAAGTGTTAAATTTATAACAAAATATACTAATTCAATTTATTTGAATAAAATAATCTTAATATTTATAGAATAGAAGTTCAAATAGCCCGCTAAATTCAGCCATTTTCTCCCAATAGTCGTCTGCTACTAACAGTCAGATGTACATTTTTTATATATTTTCAATTTTCTACATCTTTCTAGATACTGAAATGTGGTCATTATTAGAATAACAGGTTTAACTGTGTAGTGCATCTATTTTTATTACCAACATACATTCCATTGATAAGAAATTAGAGAATGACCAGTCCAGGGGTGGGACTCCGATGGCTTATATCGAACGGATCTCTCTTTCTACCATGTGCGATAGACAACGAGGCGCGATCGAAACCGAAACGATGGTTTCGAAAGCTCTCTTTCTATCGTATATGGTAGACAGAGAGGATCTCATAGTTATGAAACGACAAGTACGACTTGTCGTCGGCAACTATCGGACTCTCTCTGTCCACCATATACGATAGAAAGAGAGTTTTCGAAACGATCGTTTCAACTTTGATTGGACCTCGTTGTCTATCTCACATGGTAGAAAGAGAGGTCCGTTCGATTTAAGGCATCGGAGTCCCACCCCTGCTCGCTTGTGCTCGGTCATGACCGAGCAAAAGCGAGCATGCTCGAGCATGACGGTAAATGCACATCACTATTCACTACTCATCGCCCTCGCCATTCTCACAGCAGTAATTTTTATGACGTCACGCCAGTACATCCAGTACTCCCAGTCAATTCTCGAACACAGCCCAGGAAGTTTAGGCGTGTGTACTTCGCGAAAAAATACGCTCATTTTTTGTTACATTACTTTGGTCTCCTTTGGCGTTTACGACAATTCGCTCTGAGCTCGATGGGGTGCTCAACCATTTTCTCCATTCTCATTTTCGTGATATATGAATGCGGATTAATGGTGGACTCTCATGGCAGATGAAAGCAGTGGATGAAAATTGAAACTCATGAGAGTGAAAGAGACGGATAGATCAATTGATCTCCTTCACTCTCATGAGTTTCTGCTTTCATCGGCGATGGGAGTCCACCATAAGAATCGAAGATGGAGTTGTCAAGCCCCCCCCCCAAACTCATGCGCAGTAGCCCCGTGCACCAACAATAGCTTAGTATTGTCAAAACGGTTAAAGCAAAAGAAAACCGGCAAGTATCCAGATCAGTGAATGTAATTTAGTTAAAAGATTAGCAATCGATTCAACATCCCTGGATTCAACATTTCGACATTTTCTTCCATTGCGACCATTTTCAAACAAATTTTTCGCTCCACTACTTCATTCATCGCTCTGTGACAGTTGTGTCAGAACGCGGATATCTCTGGCATGCACAGTAGTGATTCCTGTGTATTTTTAGATTGACACGTGGCGTTACATAACCTAAAAATACCCAGGAATGACTACTGCGCATGCCAGAGATATCCGTGTTGTGAAGGTGCTTTTACACTTGTACCTGCATGCATGTGCGTACGCATGCATTTACAAGCAGTCATTCCAACCCATGATCCAATAAATACATGGTCTAGCCACTTGAGGGCCCCGTTTTGTCCAAGTCACGCAACCGCTTAGTTTCACCATTTTGTTAGTATAACCGCGCAGTTTGAATCTGATGCGGACTCTGTACGACATACTATTGTAGGAAAATCAGTATGTAGGAAGATAATATTATGAAAATATTAAATGAATGAATTCCAAAATCACTTGGAATACGTACTGAATGATGTATATTGGAACACTGATAAGAAAATAAATTATAGTTGAGACAGAATGTAAGTTTGTAAATAATACTGAATGACAGCGATCAAAAGTACATACAAATATTGATATTTATGATAATTAATAACATTTTTAATATCTCTGTTTTACAGTGTATACATAATTCTCATTTCGCCAATTGTTTCAGAAAAATATAAGCAAAACTGACAGAGGTCTGTAATAGGATTACAACTAGGGTACGTAAATTTTACAGAAAAGTTTGTGAGGTTAAAGAGATTAATGAATCTCATTTTTACGATGAAAATATAAGAACGTAACAGTAATTGCTAAATAACATCCTAATATATACATGTACAGAAATAAATTATTTTTTTATCAATTTAGAAATCATGCAATCAAGCTTTAAACCAAATTCAAATTTTGTTTTGGATATTTTTTTGTTGATATTGTTAATAATGACAAATAATGGAAAGGAATCATACATCACAATAATCAGTATATGTTTCATTAACAGTTATGAAAGTACAATCTGGTGAAATTTGGATTTTTATATTTTCTTTTTACATATATCACACTTACTCGTACTGACGGACAATTTGAAATCGTTAACACAATACCAAAGAAAATTAAAAATATTTAAAAACCCAACTTTTTGTTGATGGGAGAAATCGAGATAAAGTTTGAAAAACTCTATGACCTTCATATGGGAAAATTCGTAAATGTGTTTGAAGCTCAGAAAATAAAAAACCTTCGTTTTAGGAAAGCACCAATATTTAAAGTACCTAATTTTTTGTTCTGATGTTAATCTTTTGCCTGCGATTATTATACAAAAACTTTTGTTATTTTTGGAATGTACAATATGTGTGCGGGATACATTTTATTCATTACAACAAGAAATCAAGATTTACTTCATCTTCGACATTTCGGAGAGAAAACTTTGTCCACGAATCACCATGTAATATGCAATGTGGAAAGTAAATTATCCTTATCTTCTAAGACTTATATCATTATTACATTCTTCTCATATTGTGAAATCTCGAAATTAATTTGCCTTTACATATAAATATGTATGTATGCAATATTATAGGGTTTACATATGTATATTATAGGGAAAGGCAACAGGGAGTAACTTATAAAATGGAAATTGTGTAGGAGATCGAGCGAAAAAATATTGTGTCAAACTTAAATCGCAATTGAAAAAACATGAAATTCTGCCTTCGAATTGACGTATTGCTTGAGTTACTGAATACAGAGGGAAATGGTTGAATACAAAAAACATTCAGTTCGGAGAAAACTGAGTTTTGCCTTTGAGGTTAGAATTTTTTGGTATTGTAAAATCGTCTTAAAATCGTGACAAAAAGTGTAATTTTCATTTCATTTTTTAAATGGCTAGACGTCCCCGAGATGTTCAGTTGATGAACGCGGAGAAAGTTTTATCGAAAAAAGTTATTCACTTCCCAACAAATTAATTTTCAATGAGACGGTGTCACAGTGCGACAGACGATTTTTCGCATTCAGGTAATGATAAATAATAAAATTAACGTTTTATGCTGTTCAACTATGAAGATATTGAAATACATGCCTTTTGTACATATAAAAAATAGCTTGATCACGAAAGCCTTTACTTTTAATGGATATGATGATCAAACTTTAAGGTATTGCTACCATCAAAAATACGATTTCGAGCAAATACTTTTAACTCTATGTGTATTTCAATTTTTGAAAATTTTCTAACAATAAACCCCATTTTCAAAAAATTGTCAGTTTCCACCTTCTGTCTTTCCACCCTTCATATATTACTTATATTACGAACGTTAACATTTTAATAAGAAGTGTAAACAAGAACATCGATAATTATAAATAAATGTTAAATATATCTTTCGATCAAATTTTCTTCCAAAACTGAGGAAGAAATATTTGTAAACAAATAAAACATCATTATGATTCGATATGTCGTGGTTACTGCATTATATAATTTTATTCATTCAGAATTCAGTACTTTCCCAGTTGACTTCAGTTTTATTTTATTCTATACACATATGCCAGTTTTTGTCAGCAGGAAGAGGTTATGAAACACGTAACCTGAAATTATATTTGATCCGTATTATCCTTTACCTATCTTCAACATTATAATACATTTTATTAGTATTGAAATATTTCTATAGAGCAAAATTACAAACAAAATTTAATTCTAAAATTTTAATTTTAAAATCACTTACATTTGCCGCCTTACTTATCCAAAATGGCGAAACTAAGCGGTTGGTTCTGATTGACTCAGTTTTTTTTACTCGCGCGTGGCTAGACCATGTATTTATTGGATCATGTTCCAACCTCTGATAAATCTAGTACGCTTGCGAATGCGCGCGTGCATGCATGCAGAGGTGCAAAATCACCTTTACACTACTGCTCTGTGATTTCGCTCTGTTAAAAAAGCCAGAGCACTTTTTCAGAGCAGAAATTGACAGAAACATGTTTTCCAACACACTCTTTACAAGAAAACTAAAAACAAAACTCAACCATTCTGAAATTACCATTGAAATTTACGGCTCATTTCACACTGCGACATTTTACAGAAGTATATTTTCAATTTCAACCAATGAAATTTATGAGACAGCATAGCCGTCAGATTATATCCTAAAAAGAGGTTGAGCACCCCTTGGAGCTCAGAGCGAATTGTCGTAAACGCCACTTGTGTCAATTCTCCATGGATGTACCCTACAAGCGTATTACCAGAGTATAGATCTTTTCATTTAAGAAAACGATACTGCGCAAGCGCGAAGAGTATATAGCACTTCCGTGAGCTTCGAGCATTTTTCCCCTGAAACGTATGTGAGAATAGTAAATATTAACAAAAATATATTTCGAGCAATTAGAAGTTAGAACACCTTCCACGAAAAAACTGTATGATTTACCAGGAGAAAATCCATTTAGAAGAAAAAAGGTTCGAGCAGACAAGAAGTGCTGTTTTGGAAATTGTGAAAGTGACACCCGGTGAAAGTTGTACTTGGAACACAACTATTATTTTATTTCCAAAACCCTGTTTAATATTTCGAAAGGGTGACATTCCCGGTGATTCATTTAAAATGCATATTAAAAATTGCGCGGAATGCAGTAAAAGTGATATGTGGGTCAGGTTACGTGCGCACAGGGAAAAGTATTTCTCAAGCATAAAGAATGTAAACTTTGGAATATTAAGCTTTTAAAATTGATTCTTAAAAGAGTATCGAACAATATTTTTCTTTATAGAATACTATGCAAAACCCGAGATATGTAGACTTAAAGAAAAGTCGGGTGGAGGGGTCTGGGGCGAAGCCCCAGCGGGGCCGAGGTGCGGTGCTCCTGCGGGGGGTTCGGGGGGCAGAGCCCCCCACAAGACAGAAAAATATCTCCCAAAATGTTTATCTTTCCTGAAAGTAATAAACTCTTTAATCTCTTCATGCAACGAATTACTTGAAAGAAAATGAACGAAAACAAACTGTCACGAACGAAATAAACCCAACCTCACCCAAAATGATGTTCGCATAGTAACCGTTTACGACGCTAGATGGCAACCAGTGGCCAAAATGTTTTGGTAACCGTGGAGACCATTTTGCTAACCGGTGACAGCGTTTTGGTCATCGATGTTGGGGATTTTGCTCATTGCTTTCGCGCACAGTGCGGAATCGGCCATTTTCCATGTCTGTAAACGGTGGGCAAACGAGGGTTTTGCATGTATGTGTAAAGAAAATGAATTAATTCAAACACTCAATAATTTACAGGTTTAAAATGGAAGCTTTCACAACTTTTCAATTGAATAATTTTAAAGTAAATGCCTTTTAACTGAAAACCTTTAAACATCTATAAATGTTCAACATTTCAAACATTTCTGGTTACAAAATACCAATCCATGCTCACATTTTCAATATTCTAAATTGAAGAAATGTTGAGCAATTTAAAATCAGAAACATTAATAATAATATAAGTAACGCAGATAATAATTTTAAGACACTAAAAATTATTAATTCTTCAAATGTTTTTTATACATCAACATTCAATACAATACAATGCTGACTCTCTAGCTGGTAGCCGGATGCCGCCATTTTTGGAATGGATGCCACCATTTTTAGTTGAGGTTTTCTATAGTGTAGAATATACAGCCGCATCAAGGGAAGCAAAAAAAACGTTGAGTTATTGAAAATTCGAGTTATCGGATCTAGACGAAAATACGTCTAGAACATACACTAAGTACAATATTAGAAAAGAGCAGAATGTAGGCAAAGGCCAAGTCATATCCGGATTTCTAACCTTACTAGCTGGAGCTTTGCTTGCTCGAATTACTTAAAAAATTGAGTTATTTTTTGCTGTTTTGATCTGGTTTTCTTGTCACAGAAATCCCGAATCTTGCCGAGTTGGCTAAAAATTTCCTGTGGTACATCATCACGTTCTTGGATAAATTTCTGTAGGACGTTCAAACCTGTTCTAACTTCTATTATTGTTGTAGATGAAATGACATCTTCATCTGTGGATTCGTCATCCTCTTCTGATTCTCTTGACTCTTGAGCCTCTTCCATACACTAAAAAAATCCAAGGTTAAAGTGACTTAGAATAAATATAAAAAAAGCACTACACTACTGAATAAATAGAAGGGCCAATCCATTTGCAGAATATCAGTAGGGGGTTGTATAATTTATAGACCTTTTTAATAAAATTTAAAACGATTAGAATGTTCATAAATTAAAAAAATTCTTAACAGCAAACTCACATTCTCTAAAATATCTTCATCAGTAAAATCTTCTGCGATAAGTAGCTGGTTGTCGACGTTCACAAAATCTTCAAAATCTACATTTTCCAAGCCTACTCTTTTAACAATTCTTCTCCTGTAATTGTCTTTAAGATTTTTTATGATGCCCTGATCCATTGGCTGCAATTTAGAAGTCATGTTGGCAGGCAAGTGAACAATTTTTACAGCCTTCAATGTTCGAATTAATACTTCTGGGTGAGCTGGACAATTGTCGACAAGGATTAGAACCTTTCTTTTTTCTTGATGAAATTTTTTATCAATTGTTTGAAGCCAAGACTCGTAAATTGAACTTGTCATCCATGCTTTCTTATTATTCTCATAAGTCACTGGTTAGGACTTGACTCCTGCAAAACAACGTGGTTTCTTTGATTTGCCAATAACGAGAAGTTTTAAGTTTCTCTGTTCCAGACATGTTGGAACCAACCATGAGTCGAAAATCGAACGAATCTCTCTTTCTATCTTCACACGTTAGAAAAAGAGGTCCGTTCGATTTTCGACTTTCGACACGGTATCGACGAGCGGATCATGACAGCTACGACCAAATTGGCTTTTTGATCTTTTCACCATGCGCGCGCATGAGCGGTAAAATTTGAATTAAATTATTATGCACATTAAATGGTTACAATCATGTGTTGCAGATTTGAGATTAGGTCAAGATGGTTAAATGTGAAACGAAATTCGAAGTTTAGACTTTCATTAATGGTGTTTCAAATATTTGACAACCTTTTGCTTTTAATTCTCATTGATTAGATTCATTTTTTCATTAAAACTGAAATTTAATACGTGCATTTATGATTTATTTAAAAACCTTCAATTAAAAAGAAGTACTTTGTTTGAAAGATTACATAAACTAAAAACATGTTTAATTGAGAAATAATTCTTAAATAAAAAAATTTATTAATGTTTTTGAATTATATGTCTTAGAACTAAAATAAGAAATTATTAGAATTAAAAGATAATCTGTTATAGTAGACATTTATTTTTTTTCATAAAAATGCAACTGCGTTTTGTTCAAAATTAATCTTCATTGCTTGAGAATTCAAATAATTTTTTGAAAGATTTGGTTGGATCACTTCGTTAATAAATCATTTTTTGGTTGAAGTTTCACATTTTTAATTAACAAATCATTCCTTTGTTTGAAAGTTTAACTATTTGGTTGAAAATTAATCCTTTTTAATTGAAAATTGAACTAATTTGGTAAAAGTTTATCTCCTTTGTTGAAAATTTTTAATTGTAGGTTTGAGTCTTTGGTTGCAAATTCAACTATTTTATGGAAACAAATTTTTTCGTTTAAAATGAACTTATTTAACTAAGAATGTAACTTTTCAATTTTTTTTTAAAGATTAATCCTTGTTAGTTGAAAATTCTCCTTTTTTGGTAAAAAAATAATCTGGGTATGAAATTTCATCTTTTTTGGATAAAAATACATTAGTACCGTGAAAAATTAATTATGTCTTGAGTGAAAAATCTTCATTTGTTGAAAATTCATCTCCTTGGTTTTAAAATTTATATTATTTTTTTTGTGGAAATTTCGTCTTTTTTGATTGAAATATCAAATTTTACACTTTTTTGTTGGGAATTCATCTTCTTAAGTAAGTTGAACATTAAGCTATTACGATGAAAATTTAATTCTTTTTTTGAAAATTCAAGTATTTTGTCAAAAAGCCATCTTTTTTGACAGAAAAGTTATTTTTTTGTGTAACATAAATTAATAAATTTGAAAATTTCAAAGAAAAAGGCATTTCACAAAAACTAAAATTTTTGAAAAAAATTTCACTGAAAAATCACTTTTACAGGCCAAATCTTCTAAACTATTAGTGTTAGGATATGGTTTTTTTAGCCTTTTCAGGAATTTTGTTTACTGTTTTTTCCATGAATGAAAAAAAGGTTTATTTTATTTTAATTTCCGCTGTTAATGGATTATTTTACTTTGGCATACATGGACAGAATTACTTTTAGTGAAATAAAACACCCAGATTTTTGACAGAATTTTAAAAACATATTTAGGGGCCGTACAAAAATGTGTTTGCGAGACCCCTAAGTATTTTTTCAAGATTCTGTCAAAAATCCGGTAATGTACTCCAATAAACATAATATAGTGCAGATATGATCAAGAAAAATAACAGCAGCAATTAAAATAAGAGAAGCATTTTTCGCAAAAAAGGGCTTGGGCGAACCCTAAATATTTTCTTTGAATTTGAAAAAAATTCAGGGGTGATTGTGATACCAAAGGATATACTTCGTAGGGGAACTATTTCAGAAAAAATTAAGCCTTTTTTGGAACACCCTAATGTGATATATTTATATTTATTAATATTTATAATGTATATGTTTTTATGTGCATTTTGTGATTTTACGTGCTTACTGCAAATTATTGTCAAATAAACTGCTTCTTGTGAGAAATTGATTTGTTTAGTTTTAATTTTTGGAGAGTTTTAATATTACATTTATTCTTGTAATTATCTAAAAAAATTTAATTCTAGTATTTACTCAGTAGAATGAGGTGATTGCATTTTCAGGTTAAAGCTTGAGTCCAACAGCCTTGAGTCACTTTTTATGTAGAGTCAATATATGCATGTGTGATAACAATATTAATGTGATAAACAGAAAATTTGGAATTGAGAGTAAAACAATTTTTATATTTTATTGGTAATTAATTTAAAAGAAACTGATATACTCTTAGAAAACTAAAATTCCCCTGTTCCTTCAATAAAAATGTAAGTACATAATAATAATTATTAATTAACATTTTCGTAAATACAGTTACATACACAATTCTTTTATTATTCAATGTAGAAGAGTGACACTTTGAATTAGGTTAAATAATAATTAAATTGAATTAAAAAATTCCTTCACGCACATCTTTACGACTTGAAGAATATGTAAATTAGAAGCAAAAGGTTGTCAAATATTTGAAACAACTTCAATGAAAGTCTGAACTTCAAATTTCATTTCATATTTTGACCTAATCTGCTACACATGATTGTAAACATTTAATGTGCCTAATAATTTATTTCAAATTTTACCGCTCATGCGCGCGCATGGTGCAAGGATCAAAAAGCCAATTTGGTCGTAGCTGCCATCGTGGAGGGAAGATAGGTATAGAGGCGACAATGCAGCGGGCAGCTTGAAGCACGCTAAGGGGAGCGAGACGGCTGGGGAAGGCTCAGTTAGGTTTAGTTTGGGAACCAGCAACGCGTGGCGCTAGTGCCACGAACCAGTGCTTTATGCTTAACGTATGTCAGTGGGGTAGGTGAAGAGAGTGTGCCGTGTACATGAGTCGAACTGCAAAAAATGTAGAACCCTTATACCTGGACTGGTCTTTCCGAACTATATTCTGGATA
>CAKNYM010041870.1:0-46251 GCA_932195095.1 Andricus curvator | reverse complement strand
GGGCTGGAGTCCAAAAATTGGAGTGGGTATCTTCGAGGAGCCCGAAAATCAGAGACTCTAGCCACATGGTTAAATTCCAAGAAAAGGTTATTTTTTGACAAAGTCAAATCTGCGTGGTTCCAAGGTGTTGATTTTTAACTTTAAGGGTTGAAGCCCAAAAATTGGAGTGGGTGTCCTCGAGGAGCCCAAAAATCAGAGACTCTAGCCACATTGTAAAATTATGAAAAAGATTATTTTTTGACAAAGTCATATCTGTGTGGTACCAAGGGGTTGATTTTTATCGTTAAGCATTGGAGCCCGGAAATCAGCATCGGTATTTTCGAGGAGCCCAAGAATCAAAGTCTCTATCCACACTGTAAAATTCTGAAAAAGATTATTTTTTGACAAATTCATATCTACGTGGTACCAAGGGGTTGATTTTTAACTTTAAGTGTTAGAGCACAAAATAAGCGTCGGTATTTCCGAGGTGCCCAAAAATCAAAGTCTCTATCCACACTGAAAGATTCTCAAAAATATTATTTTTTGACAAAGTCATATCTGCGTGGGAGAAAAGGGTTGATTTTTAATGTGAAGGGTTGGAGCCCAAAAATCTGAGTGGGTATTTTCGAGGAGCACAAAAATCAGAGACTCTATTGATACTTTAAAATTCTCAAAAACATTATTATTTGACAAAGCCCAAAAATCGCAAAATTCGATTGTGGAGGTTCTAGCTGAATGGACCTGATCATATTGACGTTTTTGTTGTTTTCTTAAATTGTTTTCGTGATCAACTTATAATAACAAAAGAAACGTTTTTCTTCAGAATTTTTTCTATTACATTTTATCCCCCAACATTTTCTTCTGATATTTCCGAGTAATATTTTTACCTCGCGATTCTGTTTACCTTTTTTCCTCTGAACTCTTTCGGTTACTATTTTTCCTCTGAACTTTGTCTTTACTGTTTTTCCTCAAAACTCTTTGAGTCACATTTTTGCTCTGAGGGCTTCAAATGTGTAAAACTTTTGTATCATAGTATATGCAGAACCAGTGTCCCTGCTCCTCATCTATTCGAGTATACACAATTTGAATATGTTTACGATCTTTTGGTATTACTTTCACGTATTTGGGTGTGTTCATTTCAACCGTACTTTGCATTTGAGAACCACACTTTTGAAAAAGTAATTGTGCAAATTTACCAATGTGTATCTGTTAACTGGCCGTTTACTCCCTCAGTAATCACCATGTGTCTATCATTATCATTTAAAATGCTATTCCTCTTTGTTCTTTGTGAATCATTTTTTGAAGTATTGCATTGTGCGTTCATATCATTAACACGTAATTTTACCTGTTCATCTACAACGTTAATTACATTTACATTATTCTCTTCTCTCAACTCTTCACGATTTTGTTGCTCCATTTTAACAATAAGTTTCATCCGTTTATTACTTCTTCTTTCTTCATTATTATCATTAGAAAAAGTACTCTTTTGACAATAAAAACTGGGCTTTCTATTTCCGACGGCAATAACAGATGGAATATTAATTGGAGGAAATAGAGTTACACAATTGCTATCGAATATATGTGGTAAGTGAGAACGTATTTTTGAATGACAATAAGTAGCTTCATTTGGAAGTATGTTAAAAGCCAATGATGTAGCAAATGCAATAGCATATAAACCACAATCATATCCATTTGGTTGCATCTGAACATGTTCCTACTGTAATTTTGGTTTATAAGGAAACAATAAGTTAATGTATGCCATAGCATCTAATCTTATCAATTTCGAATTCGAACTATCATAAATATGTAATACTTTTGTATGATAGTAAACGCAGAACCAGTGCCCTTGCTTCTTATTTACTTGAGTATCCATAATTTGAATATGTTTACGATCTTTGGGTAGTACTTTCAAGAATTCGGGTGTATTCATTAAAACTGTACTTTGTATTTCACAACCACACTTTTGAAAAAGTAATTGTGCAAATTTATCAATGTGTGTATCTCTTATCTGACCATTTTCTCCCTCAGTAATCACCATTTGTCTATCTCTATAATTTAAAATATTGATACTGTTTATAATTTCAATTAAATCATAATTTTGTGAATCATTCATTGAATGATTATATTTCGCGTTTATTTCCGTAGCTGCAACATTACTAACATCTGAAATATTCTCTTTCCTCAATTCTTTACGATTACGTTGATATATTTTAACATTATTTGGTTTTACCACTTTATTACTTTTCTCATAGTCCATTATTTAATTCAAAGAATGTATGCAATAATAGCAATCAATTGAAAACATCAATTTTGATGAATACTTCCTATATTGTATGTAACTTGTATTTTCTTCACAATGTATGTAATCAATAATTTAACATTTTCAGAAATATTAAATAATTTTAAATCAATTTTTTCAATCAAATATGTAAGTAATTGGTGGAAGCCTAGGAGGTGAGTAGAGTGGTGTGGGGTGAATTGGGAAGATAAGAAGTAATTTTAAGCATAGGTGTGATGTGGGATTTAGGTAGATGGAGAAAGTGAGGTTAGGTTGGCAAGGGTGGGTCTCGCAGAGTTAGGGCATGTTAAGGGAGAGAAAGGGGTGTCTGCAGGGGCTGTCAGGAATAGGAAAAAAAAGGGAAATAAAGGGAAAATTTGGCGGCGATTGTGCAGATACATCTATCGGCTGCAAGAGGTACTGCATGGAGAGGTCCCAGTTACCGGCGGCGGAGCGGGAGGTGGGCAGTGACAGTGCTGGCAGTGCTGCTAGTGAAATTGACAAGGAAGAAATTTTCCACAGGCCACCCCGACCAACAGTGCGTGGTCCAGTGTCGAGCGGCGCGTCGGGGAGAGGGAGAAATCGGAACGGTGGGAACGAAGGAAGCGAGAAGGTAAGGGAGAGAGCGTCGAGCGCAAGTGACGGGGAGGATCTCTTGAAGAGGAAGAGAGACAGCCAAGAGAGTCCGGAGAAGAGCGAGGTTGAGAGCCCGTTTAAAAAAAGCGTGATAACACGTAGGTCCCCCCCCCCCCCCGAAAAATGGAGGGGAATTCGCAGAAGGAGGCTCTCGGGATGCTGGTAGGCGAGATGAGGGGGCTGAAGGAGGACGTAAGGGGGACTTAAGGAGCAGATGGGAGGTATGAGGGAGGACTTGAGAATTAGAGATGCGAAATGGGAAAAGGAGGTGAAAGAGCTGAGGGAGAGAGTGGAAGGGGCAGAGAGGGAAAGGAAAGGAAAAGAAGTTAAAATAAAGCAGATGGAAGAGGAGATTAGGGTGTGGAAGAAAAGGGCGGAAAAAAGACTTGAGAAGGTGGAGGGCAGGACGGAAATGGAAGTAGGAGACGGGGGTCGGGGGAGTGAGATTAAAGGTATTTGGGAGAGGGTAGAGAATATGATAGAAGAGAAAGTGGGAGAGCGTAGGAATAAAAAGGAGAGGGCGGATGGGGAAAGGATAAGGGCAATGGAGTTGAAAATGGAGACAAAAGAGAAGGCAGACAGGAGAAATAATATCGTGATAAGAGAGTTGAAGCTAAAGAGCGGAGAAGAAAGGGAGGGCGTGGAAGCGCTGCTACAGAGCATAGGGTGGGTTAAAGGCATGGTAGGGAAAATTAAGTTGGAGGGGAGAAAAGAGAAGGAAGTGGCGGTTGTGGAGTTGGAGAGCTGGGAAGAAAAGTTGGGGGTAATGCGAATTAAGAATAGGATAAAGGATGAGGGAGTTTTCATCGATCACGATTTCACGAGAAAGGAAAGGGATGTGCAGAGAATGCTGTACGACAGGGCTAGGAAGGAGAGGAGAGAAGGGAGATCAGCGAAGGTAGGATATCGGAAAAGAAGAGTAGATGAGAAAATGTGGGTGTGGGACGAGGAGAAAGAGGTGTTGAAGGAAGTGCAGTGGGATTTGTTTCGTAGGAAGTAGGGGGTGGGCGTAATGCAGGGTAGAGGAGTAGTGAAGGTGCTGTACTGTGAAATGTTCATCTTCTTTTTTTAATGAGTTTTTCTTGCATGATACGGAGAGGATACGATGTGGATACTGTGAGGATACTCTGTAGCGTATCCGCTCCGTTCGTTGGGTCCGCGAGGGAAGGGAGTGTTGGGTAAGATGGAGAAAAAGAGAAGGAAGGAGGAAGAGGAATGGAGAAGGAAAGATTGTAAATAGGAGAGGAAGTAGATATAAGTAATCTGTAAATATTGTATATAGCAGATAAGTATTAGGTTATAGCCGCAGAAGCAGAGTTTGGCAATGCGAGGTAATGCGAAAAGTAGGGACATGCGAGCGAGGAGAGGCGAAGCGAGGAAGGCAAGGCTATAACAGCGTGCGGCCTTAGATATAAGGTATGGATGGATGTTAGTTTTTTAAGGGTTAGTTTTAAGAAAATTCTGTAAAAAATGGAAGTGTAAGCAAGTCAATTTTTTAAGGCCAGCAGGCTGAGAAATAAACATTTATCTATCTCTATGTAAGTAATTGTTGTTCATAAATATATTGAACAATTTTTTTTAATCAATTGCATGCAAACATATTGAAATGAATTATGTGTGAACAAATAATAATAATAATAATTTATAATGAATATGTCTAAATTAATATTTAATAGATGAAAACGACATTTACTAAAAATTACTACCAAAATAAGTCAATCTTGTCTTATACTTTCATGTTATATTTGCAATTAGTTCATCCAAGAAATATTTTCATACATTTTATTATAAATAAACGTTATTCAACCAAATATGAGAAGTATTAAAGCTAATAATTGTTTCTAATCTGCGATCTCAAATTAACAAATAATACTTCAGAAGCACTGTCCTCAAAAGTCCAATCCGACATTAATCAAGTATATTAAAAGCGTACGTACCGAAATTTAAAATAATTCATTGAACAAATACTTTTAACCATTATTTCCAATAAAATTTACGCAAAGAAATATCCAAGTTTTAAAATCAATAATTCTATAAAACAATACTTGTCCAAATTGCAATTAGTTCATCTAACAACAATTGTCATAAATTTTTTCGTAGATGAATGTTGTACAACCAAATAAAAGTTAGTAAATTTAATAATTGTGCCTAAGTTGCGATGTCCAATTAACCAATATTACTTCAAAGCCATTTTTTTCAAACTTCCACTCCAATATAAATCAAATATCTTAAAACCATACGTGTCCAAAATCAAAAAGTCCACTGTCCAATATAAAACCGATATCTCAAAACCATACGCGTCCAAAATCCAAGAAATTCATTCAACCAGAACCCTTTCACCATTATTTCCAATGAAAACTATCCAACCAAATATCCAAGTTATAGAGACAATAATTGCATTAAGTATGCAATAATGTCAATCTTAATACAAAATATATTGTTAATAAATGTATTATTTATTGTTATTCATATGTATTACATTACTCATCAAATTTAGAAAGGAAACTGTAAATTTAATTTTTAATCTTCAATAACCTTCATTCATTTCACATTATTATTTTTAACAAATGAACGTTCCTGTAAATTGAAGATCTTAACTGAAATTCTTGTTAACGTAGAACATCTTGAACAATGATATCTATAAGAAAAGAAAAAATATTGTTATACATAATATATTTTCGAATCAAACGTTTACACATAATAATAACATTATCTACTACGTAAAGTATAAATGTCATGAATATATTAATATGCATACCTTTTTAATATTATAATAGGGTTGTGTCAATAACCTCAGCAGTCTATTTGCATGGCATATTAAATGGAATAATATCCTTGCTAATATCTGAAATAAAAATGAATAAATTTTAATCATTGCTTATAAATTGTCACATTCATTCAAGTATAGTAATTGTATTTATTTGTCATTTAAAACTGTATTATAAATTATTTTATCATAATGTTTAAAAAAACATATTTTCTAAATTTTTGCGTAATATGCAAAATCGTGTACTTAAATTAGTTATCGTCGAAGGATTGTTCGTGTTATTAATCTTATATTACACCCGTTGCGACTTTTTTATAATATTTCCAATTATTATTTGTATTCGTAATCGATATATTTTTCCCCCGATTTTGAGGAACATTTATATATAAAATATTAAAATTCTGCATTATATTTAAAGAAAAACAAATTTGTCTTTGAAACTTTATAATTATATTGAATACAATCGGGGAAAAAAATATTTGTGTGATATAAATCTTATAGATACATTTATCAAAATACGATAATTTGCATTAATGTTCTCATAGAAATAAATTACAATGACGGTACATGACATCACATTGAAATGACTAAATGCATGAAAATAATTCTTTCTTATACTCTCAGTTACTTATTTAGTACAATAGAGTACAATATTTAGAATAACTTTTATAAATATTATTCAAATTGGGATTAAAATGAATTTTCTTGTTACAAATGTTATGAATTTCTACTAAGAAATGATAACACAAACTCTGTGCAAAAACACAATGCAATGTATAAATGCATAACTTTTAATTGTATTTTAAAATTATACTTCATCGCATATTCATAATATATATTAATACGCATACCTTTTCAAAATTCTAATACAGCTGTGGCAATAACTTCAGTAACCCATTCGCAGGGCCATGTAATAATACCGTTGTTAATATCTGAAATCAAATTAATATTACTTATCAATTGTAACGTCTACGTGGTTTGAATAATTTGAATATACATTTAATCACAATGAGTAAAAAAAATTGTTCTTACAAAATGTATAGATATTTTGATAAACCTGAATTAAAATTAATTTTCATAATTTCCAATATAATAGAATTGAAGGCATTTTATATTTTCATTAAAAAAAGGCTGTGTGATACAGTAAAATTTTGAATTTCATTTATAAAATAGTGTTTTATACAATTTACAAATATATTATGCACAACAGGATAATAAATGTTTTCTTATTTTATAAATGAAATAAAGTTTCACTATATGAATTTTATGGACACAATTTTAATCTATTTATTTGAAAATAATATATAAATTTCATCATGATTTGTAACAAAATTGTTTTTATAAAATTTATAAACATTTTGATAATCCTGAATGAAAATAAATGTTTTAATAATATGCAACATATTAGTTTTTATTTTGAGAAAACAATGTAATGAAATAATAAAATTGATACCTATTTTTAAATCTATTTTATTTATTCATTAGAATTAGAATATTTTCATCATAATTTGTAAAAAAATTTGTTTTTACAAAATTTATAAATATTTTGATAAACCTGAATTGAAATTAATTTTCATAATTTCTAATATTATAATAATATTAAAGGCATTTCATTCTTTCATTTAAAAAAAGGCTGTGTAAAAGAGTACAACTTTGAATTTTATTTATAAAATAATTTTTCATACGATTTACAAATATATTATGTACAACGGGATAAAAAATCTTTTCTTATTTTATAAATAAAATAAAGCTTCAGGATATAAATTTTATGGACACAATTTTAATGTATTTATTTGAAAATTAGAATATTGTTGTATTGTATTTTATTACTCTCCCTTTTACGGGTTTGAGGGCTCCGTTCCCTTTACATCTTTTAAAATTTCACTTAACCACTATGCCTTATGCTGATCTTAATCTATAATCGCTTCGCCTTTTTTTTATTATTTACAAGTTCTTGACTATTATCTTACTAGCTAATAACTATTATCTAGCAAATGCGCGAGACCTTCCAGGGCTTCCGTTTCCTCTTACCATTACTCTTCAAGCTTTTAAAAAACACGCAACACTAATTTTCCATATCCATGTTTGAATTTTTATTTTCTCCCCTCCCATGCATTCTCTCTTCCCTTCTCTCTTCCAAGCTCTTAATCCACTTTTCCCCTTGTCCACAACCGCTCAGTATCCACCTAACTTTATCTACCACACTCTTTCCCCCTTCCTCTTCCCCTGTACATCTCTCCAACACGTGCTCCCAAGATTCCCTTTCATACCCACATACCCTACACACTTTCATTTCTGCACTCATCCAATATTTACACTCATTCATACCTTCTCCCATTCTGAAACGTATCATCCTGGACCACCTGCACTCCTTTTTCAACTTCCCTAGATTTGGACTCCATAATCTTTTCCCACCTTTCCTCTTCCTGCTTCTTACTCATTTCCCCCTCTACTATCTGCCACTCCCTCCCTTCGTCACACATTCTCCGTTCTCTTCTAACTTTTCATCTCTTCTCCTCCCATCTTGAAAGTCCCGTGTTTCCTCTCCTCTCTCTATCTAATATTTCCTTCAGGCATGCTTGTGCAACTTTGCTACCCTTACCACTTTTAAGTTTCTCTTCAAAATTCCATACCCTTTTCCTCTGCCTTATCTCCAATTTCTCTCTCCCTGTTTCTTCTCTCAACATATAACCTGGGCAGTTCCAGCTCACTCCCATAACCCATCTCAGAAATCTCTCTTGCATGTTTTCTACTTTTTTGTATTCCTTCCATCCCCACATCTCCACTCCATAACACATCACAGACCATACCAGTGAATCAAACAGCCATACTCTCATCTTCCAGTCCTCTTTAAATCTTCGTTTTCCAATCCCCCACACTTGACCCATCACCTTACTCGCACTTTCGATGCTTTTTTTCACTTGCAGCTCACTTCCACCTCCCGCTTCGAACCAGAATCCTAAATAACAAAATTCTTCTACCATTTCCCCATTTATCTTCTATCCATACTTTACTTCATTCTTTCTCTTCCTGAAACATACTATCTCGGTCTTCGTCACATTTATTGTCAAGTCTTTCGCTCTCACGTACTCTTCGAATCCTTTCATTAGCAAGTTCATTCCACTTTCATTCTCTGCTAGAAGCACTACATCGTCCGCGTACGCTAACGAGTATATTCTCTTATTTCCTAGAACTATACCCCCTTTACCTTTTCTTTCCATTTTCTCTTCTAGGTCTGCTAACAATATGCTAAACAACAACGGGCTTAGCGGGCACCCTTGTCTAAGACCCCTCCCTGTCCAGAACTCCTCTCGTTTCTGTTCCCCGATCCTCACCCTTGTCTTTGTCTCCGTAAAGACTTCTTTGATCCTCTCAATCAGCTCTTCGTCCACCTCCCTTTCTTTCATTGCCTTCCACAAAACTTTCCTATTCACCGAGTCGAAAGCTGCTTTAAAATCTACAAAGAGTGCGACCAGTTTTCCTTTTTTTCTGTCCCAGGTTCCTGTTGACTAAATAATTTAGTACCAAAATGTTATCCACTGTGCCCATCCCTTTCCTGAATCCTGTTTGATTGTGTGGAATACTTCCTTTCTCATCTACCTGTTCTTCTAATCTCTTCCTAAGCACCTCCGCGTAAATCTTATACGTTACTGGCATGAGAGTGATTCCTCTATAATCTTCGACTTTTTTCCCCCCTCCTTTCTTTAATAAAGGAACTACCAAACCTGTTCTCCACTCCTTCGGCCATCCTTCCCCTCTCCATACTCTATTACATACTTCCCAAATCTCTTCTCTAACCCTCCTTCCGCCAAATTTCAACGCTTCATTCTCCATCCCATCCTCTCCTGTCGCCTTATTTCGTTTTAACTTCTCTATTGCTTGATTCACCTCCTCTCTGGTCAAGTCATTCCCACCTTCTATTCCTCCCTCCTTGATCTTTCTACCATCCCCCCTTACCTTGCTATCCACCCCTCCTAGAAATTTCTTGAAATATGCCGTCCATTCATCCATACTTATATCTTCATGGATTCCTTTCCATTCACTCCTTTCTCTATTGATCACCTCCCATTCCCTTCCTTCCTTTATTGCTTTTTCTACCTCCTTCATGTACCTCACCTTCTCCTCCTGTCGTCTTACATCTAGTAATTTCTCGTGTTCCCTTTTTCTCTTATTATACTCCTTTTTGTCTATCTCTCCTCTTCTCCAATTCTTTAACGATAATTTTATACGCTCTTTACTCTCTACACATTCCGCATCCCACCATCCTCTTTTCTCCCTTCTTTCTTCCTCACTTGGCCTAATTTCTTCCACTATCTTCTCTACCCTTCCCCTCATCTTACACAAAATCTCATCCACGCCTCCCCCATCTTCAATCAAACCATTCTCTTCTTCCATTCTTTCCGTATATTCTCTTAGCTTATCAGCTCACCATTTACCCATCTTTGCTTTTTTCCTTGTCGCTCCCTCCTTCTTCCTTCCCTCTCTTCCCCAATTCCCGCATTTCAACGTTGCAATGACCGGAAAGTGTTCTGACCCTATTTCGTTCCCTACTTCCATTCTTTTCAACAGCCTCCTTACCCTTTCCTCGGCCAGAATGTAGTCAATCACTGTTTCCCCTTTCCCTGCAAACATAATCTCGCCTTCCTCATCCCCTTCCGAGTTCCCATTGCAAATAAACCATCCTGTTTCTCCCAGAATTTCCAACAGAGTCCTACCCTCCTGGTCCACCTGTTTGTGTTTCGATTTTCTCCTAAAAGTCTCACTGTCTTCATCCCATATTTCCCCTCCCTGTTCCCCCGTCCAAGCATTCAGATCATCTCCTATCAACACAAATTCGTCATCCTTTTTCGCCACCCATTTCCTAATCACACTACAACCTTCTTCTTCTCCCTTTCTCCTGTAAACGCAAACTATCCTCACCTTTGTTTCTCCTATCTTCACCATTCTCGTCATTACTCCATCCGTTTCCTCAAATCCCATTTCTATTCTCTTTTCTCCTACCAATTCCTTCCTCACTCCTGACACCATACCCCCTTTCTTTCTGCCCTTTATCTTCTCTTTCTTTGCCCCTTGCATCTGCCACATATATCCCTTGGGTAACTTCCTCTTCACTCTCTTCCACTCCTTCTCATCTATCCAGGTTTCACTCAACATCACTACATCCCATTTCTTCAACTCTTCCCAGAAACCTTCATCTTTATTCATTAGGCCCGTCGCTCCGTCTTCTCCTTCTTCTTGTCTTTCACCCTCTGGTGTTTCCCTTACTTCCTCCCATGTATTCTTAGTCTTCACTTCTTCCTCTGTTCGCCATAGGCCTTCCTTACACACTTCACTCAATTTTTCTTCCTCATTATCCCATATGCACACATTCCCATTTATCCACATCCTGTCTTTCACTCCATGCTCTCTGTTTCTTCATCCACTTTCTCCTTCTTTCATTCCACGTCATATCCTCCTCTATCCTTTCTTTCCTTCCCTTCAGGGCTTTTTTCTTTCTCAAGATATCAAATTTTTCTTCCTCATTTCTCACTTTCACCACATACATACGCGATTTACCTTCAATCTTCCTTCCCACTCCATTTACCTCTTCCACGTGCACTTTTGCTCCAATTTCACTCATTAACTTTTCCACTCCTTCTCTACCTGATTCACTATCCACTTTCATTCCTCTAATCATTAAATTCCTACTCCGTTTCGCCTTCTCTTCTACTTCCATTTTCCTTTCCAACTCTCTTAATCTTGATTTCATTCTCACATTTTCTAGGATAACGTTCTCATTCATTTCTCCATCTCTTACCCCCTCATTCCCTTTCTTCATATCCTCAGACTTACACTATAGATTCCTCACTCTTTCTGCCAACTTCTCCATATCTGATTTTCTCTTTTCCTCACTCATCCTTTGATTTTTCTCAATATCTTCCAACTTCTTCCAAACTTTATCTTTTTCTTGCCGCCACACCAGATCTCATTCTTGCCACTTCTCTCTAACTTTCCTCATTTCCTCCCAAACCTCCTCCCCTCGCTTTTGCATGCCTTCAGACTTCGGTTCGTTTCCTCTCTAAACCCTTTCATAAGAATTTCCAGGCTCTCTAAATCCACTTTCCCTTTTGCTTTATTCCTTTCCGATGGAGACTTTTTTTAAAACTTTTTCCGCAACTTCTCATTTCCCTGCTCATACCCCTCTTCTTCCCTTGATATTTTACTGTCTTCCGTCTTATCCCCCTCGTCACTTTTATCCGTAAACCCTCCCCCCTGCCTCCATTTATCAAAAAGTTGTCTCGATCCTGAACTGCTAGCTCTGGATCTGTTAAGCAGTTCCCGATTTGACGGCCTACCTCGAGGCCTCCTGTCAACTAGCCCCCCTTCCTTCTCTTCCCACCCGAAGTTTCCTGGCGTAGCATACTGGCCATCGCCATCTTCGCTATCTTCGGCATCACCCTTACAACTCCCCGTTTCGCCGGTCTCAGTGAGATCATCAGCACCGAGGTTGTTGTCTACCTGCTGCTGCCCTCTACCGGACCCCACTGGACTCCTCGTAACAGGCATGCTGGCCTATTTTACCGATCTGCTGTCCCCTATCTTCTCTCTCACTTTTCCGTCCCTGACAACTAACCTCCAAATTATCACTTTCAACTATCCTCCTAACCCTTTTAACCTTACAAAACAGCCTCCCCACACTTCCACACAACCCCTTCACTTCACTAACCTCCCTCACCACCTTTCGCCTCAATCACACCTCCACGCTCGTCGCCAAAACCAAAAAAGATAGCACAGAACAAACACGCATACTTTACTATTCGGTACCGGAAACGGAAGCCTTGAAAATTAGAATATAAATTTTATCACAATTTGTAAAAAAAATGGTTTTTACAAAATTTATAAATATTTTGATAAACCTTAATTAAAATTAATTTTCACAATTTCCAATATTATTATAGCTATGACGGCATTTTATATTTTCATTTAAAAAGGGCTGTGTAATAGAGTACAATTTTGAATTTTATGCATAAAATAATGTTTTATACAATTTACAAATATACACAAGGCACACAATTAATCCAAATATTATACAATTATTCTCAAAAAGACCAAAATCAAGATTTAAAGCTACTAGTTTAAATATGAGATCAAGTTTGCTATCTGAAGATACAAGGTATAAAAACCTGAAAACTATTGAAGATATATTCACCGACGGACATCAAGTTAGCAAAGAATAATAATATCATAAATAAATTTAAGTATCTCTTTAAAATTAATGCTAAGGTTAGTCGGAGAAAGGTTAAAAAAATATTGGACTTAGCCCATGGTTGCTATTGAAGACCCTCTACAGATTGCAGATTTGCAAGGTGTATTCTCGCACAAAATTCCTCCTTTCTACAAAAAACTCTTCCACCAGAAATCAAAAGATATTTGATTTTCTTGTCTCTTCGAAGACCGAGGGCAATACCATATATTTTCCGGTTGAGTGGTGTTAAGGCCTCACAAAGATAAATGAAGCGTTTCTCATTTCCGGTAAAGCCGCTTGGTCATTTAAATTCTGCGCATGCTCAAGCGCAACCACTTTAGCCTTAAGGTCCTTAACTTCCTTTTGAACATTACGAATTTCCTCAATTTGTACTTTAGAGCCGGCTTCAAGCGTATCAATACGACGAGTGTTATTGGAAAGGTCAGCCTTTATTTCTGAAAGGGTAGAGTTTAACTTCTCATTAAAAGCCTGTTGTCGGGTTTCGAATTCACTGAATCTCTTAAAAATCTCACTTTGGGCCTCCGAAATCACTTGACGTGAAAGGTCAACGAGACCCGGAGGTAGAGCAGGTGCATTGACGGAAGTGGGAGTAGAGGGTACGGAATTTACATTTTCGACGTCACGAGAATCACTAATCTCATAATTGGCAGCAGAGTTGGTGTTAACTGCCGTAGAGGTGGCACTAGTAGTCGAAAAACTACATCCCTTGCAGACATAATCAATATGCCCTTTTTTAAGTTGTTCAAAAGTTTTATTTGCGATACCAACATTAGCACAGGTCAAATGGAAGAGATTGCCACACTTTATACAGGCTATAACCTCAGGACTACCTCTTGAAATCACTGCGTTGCACTCCGGACAGGCTCCCATGGTATCGTAATTGAAACGTAGTAAAAATAACTATTTTGAAGAAGCTTGCACCGATTAAAAACAATTGAACGAATTAACAAAAAGTTAAAAGTCACAAACAAACCGACCACAAGCACTTATACGACACACCAACTTTATATACAGAATAATCTGAAATACTCTACCCTGCTAAAAATTCCGGACGAATTTCGGACAAATTCCGGATTCGGAAATTTGTCCAGTCGAAGGAGCACGGAAATTAATCCGAATATCATCCGGTAGAATCCGAAAGTTGTACGGTCTGATGGATTCGATCAGTCCGGGTTAGATCCGGTTGAGTCCGTATTTTGTACGGTCTGACGGATGCTATCAATCCCGATTGTGTCCGGGACGTCATCCGGATTCTATCACGGTGTATTTAAAAATTTTCCGGATAAAGTAGAACGAAAAAAATAATAAATCTGTATATTGTCCGGTAGAATCCGAAAGTTGTACGGTCTGACAGATTTGATCAATGCGGATTGTATCCGATCATGTCCGTTCATTATGCGGTCTAACGGACCGCCTAAATGTTATATAACAAGGTTATATAAGCAGTTTACACACGATAAATGCATTCTTCATTTATTTGACGCACACAAATCTATTTCTATAGCTTAACTTAACACTACTACACGTCTACATATAAAACGCACTTCACTAACGCAGAATGTCGCACGCTGAGTATATCGGTCGAAACGGTCCTTATATACTAACCGTCCGGTCGAGTCCGTGTTTTGTACAGTCTGAATGACGCGATCGATCCGGATTGTGTCCGGTCATGTCCGTGTTTTGTACGGTCAGTCGGATGTGATGAATCCGGATTGTGTCCGGTCATGACCGTGTATTATATGGTCTGGCGGAAGCGATTAGTCCGATTTTTTCCTGGTCGTGTTCGGCCATGTCCATGTTTTGTACGGTCGGGCGGATGCGATTAATCCGGTTAAGTCCGAAATTATACGATTTTTAGGAATGCGATTAATCCGGATCTCATCCGGTCAAATCCGAAATTTGTCCTTTCTGACGAATGCGAATAATTTAGATCTTATCCGTCTTTGCCCGATATTTGTCTAGTTATTCGCGAACGTAATACACCCTAATCTTATCCGGTATAGTAAACTGAACTAAAAAAATGAAATTCGATACACTTATTGAGTATATAATTATAAATGAGCGAAGACAGGATGTTAAAAAGTTGTACGAGAAGTCATTTTTGATTACATTTTTAATGCACTCTTAGGAAAAAAATTAGAACACTTTTGAACGAAGTACACCAGAGTCCCTCTATATTAGCCGTCTCGGGGGTACTCTTTATCACTTTGCACTATCTCGGGACTCAAGCAAACCGTTCTTCTTCTCTTTCTTTCTTGTGGCTTTTGATAGCGCCAAACCGTAAACATCGCAACTCCGCTGACCTTACAAACGCCTCCCTCTCGTCCCCTTGGACCGCCTTGTCTCTTATAGAGGGAACTACTATAGAGGGACTCTGGTGTATGTTGAATAGTGAAATATTACGTACAATAATAGCATACCGTTTAGAGAACAGTAATATTTGAATCAATAATTATTATCATTCCCACCCACTGATCCTTCTTCCAACATCATCGTCAATTCCATCAACTGTTCCTTCCACATCATCGTCAATTCCATCATCATTCCCATAAACTCCTTTTTTTCCACATCATCGTCAGTTCTATCAGCATGCCGATCAACTGCTCCTTCTTCCACATCGTCATCAAATACATCATCATTCCCATCAACTTCTTTCCAAGAGAGCAGTAGATTCACTTTCATGAACAGATTCATTTTCTATCGGAACCATATTGGATTTAAGCGGACGATTTTCCGTTTTCACTTTAATTTCACCGTATGACTACTAAAACCTGCGGATTAATTTCGGATAGAATCGGACTATTTCCGGAGTTGATGTTTTAGACCGGAAAGATTTCGGATTTAATCGAACGATTTTCCGTTTTCACTTGAATTTCGCCAAATTTCAACTTAAACCTGCGGATTAATCTCGGATGGAATCAGACTATTTTCGGAGTTGATGTTTTAGACCGGACAGATTTCGGATTTAATCAGACAATTTTCCGTTTTCACTTTAATTTCACCGAATGACAACTTGAACCTGCGGATTAATTTCGGATAGAATCGGACTGCTTCCGGAGTACATGTTTTTGACCGGAAGAATTTCGGATTTAAGCAGACGATTTTCCGTCCTCACTTTAATTTCACCGAATGACAACTAAAACCTGCGGATTAATTTCGGATAGAATCGGACTATTTTCGGAGTTGATGTTTTAGACCGGACAGATTTCGGATTTAATCAGACGATTTTCCGTTTTCACTGTAATTTCACCGAATGACAACTTGAACCTGCGGATTAATTTCGGATAGAATCGGACTGCTTCCGGAGTACATGTTTTTGACCGGAAGAATTTCGGATTTAAGCAGACGATTTTCCGTTCTCACTTTAATTTCACCGAATGACAACTAAAACCTGCTGATTAATTTTGGATAGAATCGGACATTTCCGGATTTGATGTTTCAGACCGGAAAGATTTCGGATTTAATCGGACGATTTTCCGTTTTCACTTTAATTTCACCGAATGACAACTAAAACCTGCGGATTAATTTCGGATAGAATCGGACTATTTTCGGAGTCGATGTTTTTTACCGAAAGGATTTCGGATTTAAGCGGACGATTTTTCGGTTTTACTTTAACAAAAATAATTTCAGGTACTGAGTTCCGGACTAATTTCGGATCAAGTCGGACTCTTTAGGGAGTGAAAGTTTACGTTCGAATACATTTTGGATTAGACCGGACTATTTTCCATTTTTAGTTCAACGAAAATAATTTCAGGTTTTGAATTCCTGACTAATTTCGGATCAAATCGGACTCATTTCTGACTGTTTTCGTACAGTTTTCGGATTAGATCGGAAATATTTCGGAAAAAAATCGTGAATCGGATTGATTTCGGATAAATTCGGACCAATTACGGAATCCGAAATTTTTAGCAGGGTAGGAATCTCAGAAAACTGAAGCGGACCGAATCGAAATACGTCCGTAACAGACGGCTGCACAAAAGTAATTCAGCTCTATCTGTTTTATTTATTCAGTAGAATTAGAATATAAATTTTATCATAATTTGTAAAAAAAAATTGTTTTTACAAAATTGATAAATATTTTGATAAACCTGAATTAAAATTAATTTTCATAATTTCTAATATTATAATAGCATTTAAGGCATTTTATATTTTGATTGAAAAAAGGCTGTGTAATAGAGTAAGATTTTGAATTTTATTTATAAAATAGTGTTTTATACAATTTACAAATATATTATACACAACGGGATAAAAAATCTTTTTTATTTTATAGATGAAATAAACCTTCACGATATAAATTTTATGGACACAATTTTAATGTATTTATTTGAAAATTAGGGTAAGTTTGGGTATTACTGTGAATGCTCTGATTATTGCGGTTTCAAAGATAAATAATGATTTAGAATGTTTTGAATGTATATAATGCTTTGAAACAATTCAGAAAATTATTATGTGATATATTTTTAATTATCATCAATAAATCAACTCCAGTTACTATGTTTTTAACTAATTTGTTGCAATTTGAATCTCGCATGCTTCCGATACTGATAGTTTTACCAAATCAGTATTTGGCACACGATTTGCCTTGTTGTATGTTTTACTGCGGCTTTCCAGGTGTTACAGCATAACCTCAAAACTAACCTTAATTAGTCGCCAGTGATAATGCATGTCTGTGACTCAGTGTGTCTTTCACCTAAGTGATTTTTAATCCATGTGATCAAAAATATAAAACATAATTACAAGGCTTACATTTCCTAAATTATTGGTAACTTCACTTAAAATAAAATAGCAGTATTAAAAAGGCTGTCTAATAAAGTAAAATTTTGAATTTTATATTATATTATATATATATATATATATATATATATATTATGCACAACGGGATAAAAAATCTTTTATTATTCTATAAATAAAATAAAGCTTCACAATATAAATTTTATGGACAAAATTTTAATGTATTTATTTGAAAATTAGAATATAAATTTTATCATAATTTGTAACAACATTGTTTTTATAAAATTTATAAAGATTTTGATAAACGTGAATGAAAATTAATTTTCTTGTTATAAATGTTTTAATAATATGCAACATATTAGTTTTTATTTTGATAATACAATCTAATGAAATAAGAAAACTGGTACTTATTTTTATATCATCTATTTCATTTATTCATTAGATGATACTTATTTTTTTATGGAGATATTTCAAAATTAAAGCTATGTCATGTGCTCTGGGTATTATGATATTATTTTTATAGCCACCAAAAGATAATTAATTGGATGCTAAAATTTGTTGCGTATGCTTCAAAAATGTAAATTAATAAATGAGAATTATACCCAATTATACTTACTTCATGAAACAGCCTCAACATCCATAGTTGTCTCATAGATTAAATTCATCGATAATCAATTTTGAAGCAGGAACACAATGTTCTAATTGTTTTTTTAACAACACTGAACAGCACGAATCATTCAATTATGAACAAAAACAGGAAACATTAAGCATCAATCACTATGAACTATCGAATCGGATTGTTTTGCAATGATGGCTATGAATCCAGATCATTGTTGATCATTGTCATGATCAAGGCAATATTGTGCCGGAAAGATACGTTGGGTGGCTCTGACGCAGCAGTCTAAGAGTATATAAATGGTTAAATTTTGAATTGCATTTACTTAAAATTTACTGCAGGACTTATGTGAAAATGAAATATTTACGTTATATGATAAGTTTTGTTTATTATTTAGTTAAGTCTTAGTATTTACTTAAGTCTACTTATTAAATGTATCCCTTCGAGAAATAATCAATTGGACACGATTCAAAACTATTTAGACTTAACAGAAATTCAATCGTTTCAAATCGTTGCTAATTGGCGGTACACCGTTCTGTTAATCAATTTAAATTGATTTCTATTGTGAGAAGAGGTTATGACTCTATTCCAAATCTCCCTAATTGTTTTCAATCGGGTACGCGCCTGCGCAAAGAAGTAAAATCGGAGTTAGACATTTTATACATCCCTTCTAGAAATAATTAATTGAAAACAATTCAGAACGATAGAACGAAATTTGAATTGTTTCTAATCGTGTTTCTTAATCGTGTGTGCACGATTGGGAACGATTGAGTGTTGCAAAGTTTCAATCGTTCCCAATCGGGCCAATCGGTAGTACGATTTCGAGGTTATGAAGTGGCAATTTGATGGCAGCACTTTCGTCTCGCGGGAATTATTTGAAAACGCCTATTTACTTCTTTCGAGACAACACATTTTAAGCAATATGTTCATGAATAAAATTAAATAAATGTTTTTTAATAATTTCCGCGAGCTGAGAGTGCTGTTATCAACAAATTTGCCAATGTGGTGAAGTTTTTTCATCAAATTATTCATTTTATTTTCTATAATTTTGTATAAAAAACGTGTAATTTATTAAATAAATTACTTAAAGTATTTTAGGTACAGAACAATTAAAATTAACTGATAGTAAAGCTATTCAGATTCTTTCTCATCTTCTAATATCCTACGGATATTAGCATTTTTACTTGTTAATTCGTCACCCTCTGTCCCACTATCACTCTCACTTGGAAGATTCATCATTTTAATTTGAAATTCATCTTTTTTTGGTCAAACATCAACTATTCCGTTGAAAATCGATATTTTGCATTTAAAAATTAAACTATTTGTTTGAAAATGTATGTATTTTGTGGAAAATTTGACCTTTTTTGTAAAAAAAATCATCTTCATGACTGAAAATTCATCTTTTTGGCATAAAATTCAACTATTCTTTTTCTTTGAATGTTTTTTGGTTGAAAATAATTTTTTTTTCAAATGAAAATGTAACTATTATTCCAGTTGAATATTCCATAATTTTAGTTAAAAATTCTTCTCTTTTTTTGAACTTTCTTTTTTTGCCTAAAAATTTATTTATTCAATTTTTGGAAGAAAAATTATCTTTTTTATTTGGAAATTCGTCTTTTGGCAGAAATTAATCTTCTTGGTCCAAAATTCAATTATTCTAGTTAAAGATTCATTATTTCAGTAAAAAATTCATCTATCATTGTTTCAGTTGAAAACTCTTATGTTTGGTTTGAAATTAATTTTTTTTTTACTAAAAATGTTACTATTCTATTTTCGGTTGAAAATTATTTTTTTTTTTAATTCAAAATTCAACTGTTTAGTTGAAAATTTGTCTTCTTTAATCAACAAGCGGTTTTTACGCTTTCAAACCAAAAAATGTGAACAATATGAATTTAAAAAGAAGTAAACAAACGTTTTACAATAATATACTCGCTAAATAAAACTACTACTGCCTACTTGATAAAGACATTATATATATAATAATAACAAACATTAAAATGAATTAGATATCGAATTGTTTATAGTTATATGTATACATATACTCGGCTTCGCTGTACCTAACGAGAAAAAATTTTTCAAACGTTCAAAAGTTATTTTACGACTTTCTAGAAAATTAATTGAAATGAATGCCCGCATCAGTGAAATTGAAAGTAGTTATTTTTTGAATAAATTTGACAGGAAAAAATATAATTTAAAGACATTTTTTTAAATTTCTAATTACAAGAGAATTTTGTTTTAATAGTATTGTATGTACTATATTCATTATTTTATTATTTCAAACAGCAATTAAAAAATAAGTTTTCGGTAAAAGAATATATGTTTATTCTAGCTCCAACACACTGTTTACATTTTCAAACAATTTAATTTATAATATGTTAAATTAATAATAACTGAAGTTAACAATATTTTGTTTTGTATTAGAGACAGTTCAAGTATTATGTAACGCAAATCCCCACAAATTTACCCTCCCCCCCCCCAACCCCTTTAGTGCTTTACGTAAGACTTCAACGGCTCCTTAGAGCTAATATCTTTGCTCAGAGGAGGTAACAATAGTAACAATAGTACTTAATTAGCGACTGATTTTTGACTGGCTGATTGTTGCATGATTTACAACAATTGTATTTTTCAATAATAAATTACCTACTTTTTACATTCGTGAAAGAAAATGTGGTTTAAATACTTTATTTCAGAGAACAATAATAATAAATAATTATTAATAAGTAGTGAATAATAGTAAATAACAATAATAGTAATACTTGAAAGGACAACGACAAGGACCTTGAGTTGTTGAGTCGCTTATACCACTCAGAGAAGAAAACAGAAGGTTGATTTTAATGGCCTTATAAGGCTATCTTCCGCATCTCTAATAGAGAAAAGTTGAAACAGTTACATATTTCTTAGCGCGGCGCTTTTATCAAGCATTGATTGTATTTGCAAATTTAAAAATGTTTACAGATTTTAGAATGAAATGAGGAAATAGAGACTTCAAAAAATTAATTTCTTTGCATATAGTCAAAATGGTTATCTTTTTTTATAATTAAAGATTGGCTTAAAAACAGGGTGGCCGTTTTAATCGCAGAAAAAAATTCCCGGTTTTTTTTCCGGTACGCAAACATTTCTCACGGTCAATAAAATTTAAAAATTCAAACTCTGAAGCTAAAAAATTTTCCATTTGAAGTAATAAAAACTGAGCTACATATTAAAGCACTGAAAGTAAAAATCTTGAATTTTAAACACTTAAAATTGAAGTTTACAAGTTTTTCTATTAAGAAATTTTATATTAAAATGCTCAATAATTTACACGTATAAAATGGAAGCTACTAACACTTTTCAACTGTACAATTTTAAATGAAATGCAGTTAAACTGCCAAATTGAAAAATCAATCAATGATAAAATTTTTTTTTAAATTATATCATATTAAGCAATTTTAAGCTAGAAACTTAAAAAATTGAACTATTATATTTTTTTATAAACTGAACACGTCTTAAATTACAAGATAAATTATTTTTATTTTCAATAGTTTAAAATTCATTAAAATGCTTCAGAATTTCATTTCGAAATCTTGAACAATCATGTTGTTTTAGATTTTTTCAAATTTTATATTATTTTTGAAATTTTACAGAACTTCTAAACATCTTTTAAAATGATTCGAATTTTTCCTAATTTCAACTATTTGAAATAATTTCAAATTTTCAGTAAATTAATTTTTTGTTAGAATAACAGATGTTCAACTGTTATTCATACATCAAAATTCAAGAATTTGACTTACAAATTAATTTTTGAATTTATTATTTTAAATTTTTGAATATAAAGTAATTGTTCTTTTCCTTAACTAAAAGTTTTCAAATTGAATGGTTTGAAAATAGAATATTATAGACTGAAGCAATATTTGAAATTTAATAAAAGCCTTTAATTATGAATATATTATTTTGAAGTTATTTAAAAATTGAAAATAGTTTATAAAGTTTCAATCGGTCGTTCAAATTTGTTTAACTAATAAGACTTTCCAATTGAAACAGTTTATTTATTAACGTTAAAATCAAGAAATTCTTAAATTTTGAACTGATTCCGAATCGTGTTGTAAAATCAATTATTATGCAATTTTTAATCCTTAGAGAACAGTTCAATTCTGAAGATCATAAATCAATTTTTATTCACTGTTGATCAACTAAGAATGTTTTTTATCTCAAATCTTCGATTTCAAACGCTTCTAATTTTTAATTGTTTATGTCTTTAATACTGCGTTTTAAAATTCTTTAAATTAAAATGTACGCATAAAAATTAAAACCTACAATGGAAAATTTTTAAAGTGAAAGATTTTCGAATTAGACATTCTAAACTGAATGATATAATAAGCAACATCAATAATTTTCCAGATAACGCCAAAAGCAATTGCTCCTTTCAATTAAAAATACAAATGTTTGAAGAGTAAATGAGAAATAATCGTTTCGTTACATATAAATATGTAATTAACGATTATTTAAAATTTATTCTTCAAAAATTTCATCTGTCTAGCAGAATACATGTTTAAAAAAAACTTTCAATCATCAATTATTAAGAGATAGGTGGCCAGTTTCGTAAATCAGTCTACTTTGATCGCAAAACTAGCACCGCAGCTGCATCCTTGTTCTGCGAATGGATTATTCGTTATTCTAAATGCTGAACGAATTAATTCTTTGTGATATTCTATCGTGGATCCTTTCACGTATTCTAGAGAAGTTTCGTCTATGACGACTTTTGCTCCATCCTTTTGAAAGATCCTGAAGAATAATTAAAGCTGTGAGTTTAGCAGAATGTAAATAAACTTTTAAATAATGGAATACTTTTATAATTACTTGTCGTCATCATGAATGTTTGAATCCAGGTCGAATTTGTATTGAAATCCAGAGCAGCCTCCGCCCTCGACTATCACCCTCAAACATCCTCCATTTTTGATGTCATCAGAGTTTTTTTTAAATGATTGAATGTTTTTGAATTAGGTACTTTTTTAAGCTCAGTTAAGTTTCTGGATAAAAATGCAACTGTTTGGTTTAAAGTTCTCTGTGCTCGAGGATTCAACTATTTTGTTCAAAATGCGTCAACTGTTTTTTATTAAAAATTAAAATCTTTTTTAGTTGAAATATCTACATACTATTATATTATTCGCTGAAAAAGGATATTTTTTTATTAAAAATTGAGCTGCTTGGTTGAAGGTTGAAGCACATGGTTAAAAAGTAACTTTTTATTTCAGTTAAAAATTGATCTTGGTTGAAATTTGAACAATTTTGTTAAAAATTCGCGTTTTTTGGTAGAAAAATAATCTTCTTGGTTTGAAATTTCCTTTTTTGGTCGAAAATTTATATTTTCGGTTTGAAAATTCAACTATTTTTTAAAACTTTTGGCTTGACAATTCAATAAATCTTTAAAATTCCAGATTTGGCTGATGCCAACTGAGGTTTTTTTAAATATTGAATGTTTTTCATTTTAAATCTTTTTGTTTTAAGTTTGTGTTATTTGGAGTTTTGAAGGCGATAAATTGAAAGGCATTAAACGTAAGATTTGTTTGATGCCATCAGAGTTTTTTTTTAATATTGAATGTTTTTCAATTCGGTCTTTTTTAAGTTTGAGTCCTTTTGAGTATTTTGCAGATTGAAAAATTGGAAGTCTTTATAATGTAAGATTTGGCTGATGTCTGAAGTTTTTTTTTTAAATATTGAATGTTTTTAGTTTTAAATCTTTTTGTTTAAATTGAAAGTTTTTAAAATGTAAGGTTTGGCTGATGTAGTCTGAGGTTTTTTAAAAATATTGAATGGTTTTAGTTTTAGGTTTGTGTTCTTTTGAATATTTCCAATTATAAATTAATAGACCATAAAAAGCAAGATTTTTGTTATGCCATCACACATTTTTTTAATATTGAATTTTTTTAAATTATGTATTTTTTTGAAGTTTGTGTCCTTTTCAATATTTTGCAGGTTGATAAATTGGTAGTCTTTGAAATGTAAGATTTGGGTGATGTCATCAGATTTCTTTTTTAATTATTGAATGTTTTTGAATTAAGTCCTTTTTTTAAAGTTTGAGTTAAATTTTTGGATAATAATGCAACTGTTTGGTTGACAATTATAAAAAAAATGTATTGAATTGAAAATGTTACATTTTCAGTTTTGGTTGGGTTAAAAATTTATCTTTTTCTGTAAAAAATTCATGTTTTTTTATTATAAAACTAATCCTCTTGGTTGAAATGTCCTTCGGGTCAAATATTCAACGGTTTCACAGATCATTCGTCTTTTGGCTTGAAAGTTACACAATCTACATGAACTTCTTTTTTCTTAACAGAATATAATTATGTAAGTTGATAAATTGTATGTCTTTAAAATACAACGTTTGGCCGTTGTTAACTGAGTTTTCTTTTAAAAATTAAATGATTTTAATTAGGATTTTTAATTTTTAATCTTTTTTCAAGTTTCAGTTCTTTGAAGTATTTGTAGGAGATAAATCAAAAGTGTTTAAAATGTCAGATTTGGTTGACGGCCTCCGAGATTTTTTTAAATATTGAATGTTTTTAAATTAAGTCCTTCTTCAAGTCTGAGTCCTTTTGAATATTTAAAGGTTGATAAATTGGAAGTCTTTAAAATGTAAGCGTTGGTTGATGACAGTATTTTTATTCAAATACTGAATGTTTTTAAATTAAGATTTTCAATTTGAAATCGTCAAAATATTTTCTTTATAGTTCCGTCTTTTTGAATATTTAATGTAAAATTTGTTTGATGTCATCAGAATTTAAAAAAATTATATGTTTTTAAATTATGATTTTTAATTTAAAATATATTTTTAACAAAATCCTTTGAATATTTACAAGATATCACAATTGAAAAGCTTAAAAATTTAACTAATTCTTTAAAAAACGGTTAAAATTAAACTTGAACAGATTTTTTTCTACAAATTTATACTATTTCCCGATCAAAAATTAAATTCACTGTTATTTCCCGGTTACTCCCGGTCTCAAACAATTCCCGGCCATTTCCCGTTTTTTTCGGTCCAGCGGCCACCCTGTAAAAAAAACAAATGAAATTATTTTGTAGAATGACCGATCAAAAATTAAATTCACTGTTATTTCCCGGTTATTCCCGGGCTTATACAATTCCTGGCCATTTCCCGGTTTTTCCGGTCTAGCGGCCACCCTATAAAAAACAAATTAAATTATTTTGTGGAATGACCCTATTAGGTAAATTATCATCTACGGAATTTCTATGGTCTGTGGCATTTGGCAAATGTAACTATTTCCTTCACAATTTATCAGTATTAATTTTTCGCTCACTTCGATTATCGGGACTATGATTTCGTTATTTTCTTTTCTCGTAATTCTAAACAAATGTCGCACTAGTTCATCGGGAACTACAATGAAGTGAACCGCTGACAAATAACACATCGTATCAGTTTTAATAATGTCTCGAACCTGCATTACTTCGTCAGAAACTAATTTGAAAACAGTATCGTTCCTTTTGGTAGAGAGAGTATTTTGGGTGCTTTTGTATACTCGACCATTATAAATGCATTTTTTGAAAGATTCACCTACAACAATTTGATTGTTTGTGGGATCAATAATTTCAGTTTGTGAACCTTTTCCACAAAACGTGACACCATAAGGACTTCCTGAAACATAGGTTGAGAGTGGACGATACGAGAAAATTTGCTGACAATATTGTCTAGCAGTTTCAGAGTTAAAGATATCTCTTGAAGTTTCGAACTTGAAGTTCAAAATATCTAAAGACTTAACACCCATTTGCTGCTCAGGTTCTTTAGGACCTAATGCAAACTGCTTCATGACATGTAAATGACTTTCGAAACAGAAAGCAGAAGTTGCCCAGAGAGGGCCTGAGCGGCGAACAGATTCGACAATATGTAATAATACGTGCACATTGAAAGTCATTTGTTCTACCTGATAGAGTATCTCAAATTCCCCAACAAACTGTATCATATCCATTTCGCAACGAACTAATTCTTCCTCTGTGATTTCCGTCTTTAACAGGGTGAAAATAGTATTAACAAGTAGGGCGAAATGCTGTAAACAATTTGCAGGCAAATAATCTCGTAAGCAGGGAACACCGAAGAAAAGTAACCAAGATCGCCACTCAGAAGCTTTCCACTTTGCTTTACACGAAAACCCTCGCAGAACTCTATGATTTTCGAGAACCGTTTCTATTGTATCCATAATTTCATTTATGTATTACACATCCCGGGTGGATAAGAAACGAAACTTAACCCATATGTCCCAAAGCGGTTCAACTACACCGAGAGGAATATTATGCAGATATTATAGTGGGAAGCTCCAAACCATGTCGAAAAATTGAGTAAGATTTAGCAAACTAGATGCACCCTTGACTCCTTTTATGAAACTTTCACGAAAGTTTCTAGGATTTCGCATACCCAGAAAACGTTGCTCAACGTTAAAAACATCTTCTACATGAGATTCATGTGATCTAAGTCTGAAGTCCGGATCAAAAGGATATCTTACACAGTTACGATAAAATCCCTTTTGATAACACCAACTACACCCGTAGTACCCGTTATATTGAACTCTACATTGAAGAATAGGTCGAGCAACGGAATCAACAATTCCAAAAAGAATTTTGAAAGTAAAAGGTATGCGAATATTACCTATTTTCAATTCAATACCTTGCGTACTCAATGGCTCGACTAGCTTCATAAATTCTTCTAGGAAAGAATTCATCAAGTCAGACTTCGGCCCGTTAGCAGTCATCATTACTCCTGCTAGCATAATGTATTTAAATTTCAGAGAGATTGGAATTTGATTAACTTGTACTAAAGCAGCCCAAAAACTCTCTTTACCACTGCGTTTCAAAATTGCCACATCGAGAAAAAAGTTTAACGTTAACATAGTGTTAGACATTATCGGATTAGCGCTCTTATATATAAGAGCGCTTTGTATACAAACTTCCATCTCGAAAATCTTTAATAGTACTTTCGTTGTTATTAACGGGGTTTTGTCCTCTATGCAATTGCAATAGTGCAAATTTAACATCCCTCAATTTAAATAAACGCTCTATTTGATTTTGCAGGTCTACCATTAATATGTATTTTCCTTTTCCGGTGGAAAAGTTACATCTAGAACCACATTTATCGCAAAGGCCTTCAGGATTGATTAATTTTTTCTGTTTTTGTCGATTGTAGACTACTTTTTTTGCAAGCAGGGCAATAAAAACAGAATGTCAATTTATCATCGGGAGCGTCAAACATGCGAGAAATTACATAGTTCGATAAATTAAGAGTAGCAAAATCAGGGCCCGCGCACACTTTCAATAAATTCACCAAAGCTAAGCGTCCTTCTAGTAGAAGGCCAAATCTCAAACTAAATCCTGTAGCCATACCTATTGCATCTCGAACGGTAATACCTGATTCAGGAAAGAAAATCCTCCTTTCCCAAAGATAACTTGGTTCAGGAACTCCATCGTCGAGGTAACTGTCAGAAAATTCTTGTTCGAAATGGTCTCCGTTGTTCGCTTCATTGTTGACTTCCTCATTGATTGGTTCAAACTCTCCCTCGCTGTCGACACTTGATTCCAAATTGCTGAAACCTGCTTCGTAATTGTCATCGTCCAAAGGGTCTTCCTCCGAGTCGTCATCGCGGTCACTTTCTCTTCTTGAGCTCGCTTCTGTTTCTCCTGAATCACTGGTGTCATCATATGGAGCAGCTTTGTAAATTAAATTTGTAAATTAAAATTTTTATGAGTATTTAAAATCAAGTTTGGACATAGGCATGAAAAGTGATTGTGTTCCGAAAAATTGAAGACTTTATATCTCGATATTTGAGTATGAGACATTTTTTTGCTATTAAAAAGCTGATAAAACAAAAGACTTTTTCAATAAACAGTCATCATTTTAAGATATATTGATAGCGAAGGGAAGAAAAAAATTATTACTGGGTGATTGCCAAATAGTTGATCATTTTGGACAATGAGATATTCGAAAACCAATAAATTTTTAAACTCCCAAAAAAATTATATATCTATTTTGATTAAGGGATAGAGAATACGAAATTATTAAAGGTCTGTGACGCATGACATGCGAATGTGAAAAAAAGTCTACAATTTTCAAATTTTAATAAATTGTTCTTTAATATTAGCACTCTAATAAAATAATTGTTCAAAAAATTGATTATTTAAAGAGAAAGTGGAATGAGACTGTGACTATAATTAAGACCTGAGTTTTCGAACAATATTGGAAAATACGTGATAGTAGATAAGAAAATTAGTGAAACTCTTGTTCAGGATAAAGCAGGGATGTTTTTAAACGTAATATTTACCTCTTCGATCATGTTGAAGTACGGTTTGTGGATTTTGCAACGATGATATGGCACGTTGCCTCCATGCGGCATCAGTTTGAGAAGATGCCATATTTTGCTTGTACCCAGGCCGTATAAATTTTCTATAACATTTTCTTCGGTCTTCATGATTATCATCTTCATCCATTTCTCGACACTTTCTATTTTAAACATATCACACAGTTAACTCTTTCAATCCCCATAAATGCCTTTAAAATAATTGCCACAGCTTTAAAACGTTGTGCAAATGTACACACTGTAAATAAATATTTCAAAGAAATTAAAAAGCAGAAATGTTGTGTATAATATCACTTTCGCAGCACTGCGAAGAGGAAAATAATTTTTTCACATAGCGAATATTATACATAACACCCTCTCTCATTTCTATCTATATGAAAAATATTGAGAAATAATATTATAATATTTAATTTCAATGACTTATAGAAATCTTTGTGGACACTTTATTGTTCTGACATATTTCACAATAATAAAAGTGAGGTTATACCGACAAATCTCATTCGTTTTATATTGTGTAAGAAATGTTTTATTATTTGTCACATATACTATCAATAAATATATGACAGTAAATTATTGTAGGTACATTCTTTTTCATCTGACAATAACGAATGAAATTGATTAATAAGAAATATGACATATTATGTATCTTTTCTTTTTGAGGTTATGTGGACATGCTTTTTCATATTACAAGATTCGCACCGCTAACAAAATTAAATATTTCGGTATCAAGGAAGAAAATTTTGGACATGTACTTACGTTTAAATGTTATTTATTTCCTCTTTGGTGAGAATAAAATGTATTCTTAGCACTTTTTGCTTAAAACTTTTGCGCGGCACAAGCGGGCGTAACCGTTTTCGCAGTTTCAAAACAACAAACGAATCGGGAATAGAATTATTCAACTGCGCATGTGCCGAAAAGCGCGGGTTAATTTGAAATCAATAAATGCTATCAATAATAATACAGATAAATATTAACAAAAGTTGTTTACTTTAAAAAAAAATAAATCAATTCGAACCTAAGAAGTAGTTTTTTTCTTTATATAATCTATTATTAATTCAAAATTACAAAATGAATATTTCAGCATTTTAAATGGTCCGCGCTTTTCGAAACATGCGCAGTTGATGACGGCGTGTTATTGATCAAAACGTCGCGTGCGCAGTACGCAACTTTTTAAATTCGATGCGGCCAGCGTTTGTTTTTTCGCGAAAAATTTTCGCAAAACATAACCGCTGAATTTTTTCTTCATGTAGCGAAAATTGTCCGAATTAATTCTGAGCGAATTTCTTTTGTGAATAAAACAGTGATTAATATAATAAATCAATATAGTGAATAATATATAGTGACATCTTCAAATTGGAATAATCCCTGCCGATGAAACAGCACTGAAAAAGCACTGGCGAACGGCACTGGGCCGCCAGTGCCGTTTAAGTGACTGTTTGTGCTGATTTCAGCACCTAAACCGCACTGAGGGTGATGCGACGGTCATATAATGGTTCTATTGTATTTGTCACGTACCGGACAGGCAGAGTGGTTTACAGCAGTTGGCCGCTACCAACCCAAATCCCTTTTTAAAATTTTCTTCAAATTATTAACACTTTTTTTAATTTATGAATTTTCTCATTATATATATTTTATATTTATATATTATATACTATATACTAATATACTATTCTGAAGTTGAATTCGAAAATGTTGGCTGTTTTAGCGTATCTCATTCCATTTACGAGTTACATTATGTTCATTCGAATTTTAAACTTTCCAAAAAAAAGTTAGATATCTGAAATCATCGAAACCCGTAAATTCTGAATTTCTAACTTTCGCAGAGGTAATTTCAAAATTTCACAAATTTTAGTTTTGCATTTTTAATCCCTTTCAGCACTGGGCAGTGCTTTTTTAGTGCCGTTTCAGTGCTGTTCCATCGGCAGGGTTGTATTATTATAACCATTATTTAACTGGAAGTCAACGGGGTGAGAAGAAAATAATTTCCGAAGACGATTTCAAGCATCCTCCACTTGTATCCAAACCCGAAGACGTTGATTTTAATAAAAAATATAGGGTTCTCGGAAATGACGGTAATTACTACTCAACAGCAATGATATTCGCTGCAGGTAAGCCATGAAGAATTGTTTTATTTATTATGCACGCGTGTCACCATAGAGGGAGAAAGTTCAGATTGCTATCGAAAAATTTCCAGACTTCAAAAAATTAAAATAAGGTTTTGAAAGACATTCAAAAGCTTTTAAAGTATTTCATAACATTCACAAACATTTCAAACTTACATATTCAAATATACATTTGCCGTCACAATTGTCACAACCTATGTATTAAGCATCATGTTAATATTAATTTTTCAACTTATTTATTGTAAATAATTTTTCTAACAAGATGGGGTCACTACATTGCCCCCTTTTTTTCTCAGCAACTCTTCAAGAAATGCAAGAGCTCGTGCGAACCGAACGTCCACGCTTTAATGCGAAATTCTTAGAATCATAAGATTCAGAACCAAACGCAGCAGCTGCAAACCGCAGCACGGTTGATGTAAGTATTTATTAGCTATAAAAAATGTACCTGAAAAGCTGAACGTTCAGATTAACTAAATATTGTTCTTACTTCTATATTTCAACTTAAAATATTATTTAACTGGAAGTAGAAGTAGGCATACATATAAGTTGTTTTTTCACTATATTTTTCTTAAATGTGAATGAACCAATGTAATGTATTGAAACTGTTTCTATATTTTATAAAGCTATCAATAAGAAAATTATTCCGTTTGAACGTTCAGAGCTTCATGAACTGCAATGAAAAGTAATATTAAAGAAAGGGCCGTTGCCAAAAAGTTGTGAAATTTAGACAATGACTTTTTAAAATAAGATTTGACATGTTATTCAGTGGAATCTTGTGCTATATTTTAATTTCTCTTCTAAACAGAAACAACTAAAATTTTGAAAATTTGCGAAAATTAATATTGATAATTTAAATTAATATAACTAAAAAAACTAATATAAATAATATAAAAAAATTAATATTATCCAGAAAAATCAGGGCGTCTACTCTATCTGGAAAACCTGGAAAATCAGGGAATATTTATATACCTGGAAAAACGTGGAAATGTCAGGCTTTATATTACTGTATTTAACTTTTTTGTTGAAATTTTTTTTTTTAAAGTAATTATTTAACTGAAAATTTAACTATTCTATCTTTGTTTGAAAATTGATCGTTTTTAGTCGACAATTCAAGTATCTGGTCGAAAATTCATGTATTGTCTTTAAAATTCCACAATTTCTTTTCAACTTTTTCTTTTTCTTCGACTCGAAAGTCTTTCTTAGTTGCAAATTTCACTCATTAAAAATAAAATCTTTTTTGTTTAAAGTATCAACTAGTACCTTTTTCATTCAGAATTCATCTTTTTTGAAATGAAAATGTAATTAATTAGTTGAGATTTAAACTCTGCTGATAAAAATTATTTTTTTTTTTGTTAGAGATTGACCATTTTAATTGGAAATACATCTCTTTGGTTGAAGAATGTTCTATTTTGTTGATGATTTGTTTTTTCTGTCGCTGAAAATTGATTTTTTTGCTGAAAATTTAACTATTCCAGTTGAAACTTGAACTATTTTGTTGAAATTTGTTTTGTTTAGAATTACTTTTTTAAACTAAAAATGTTATTATTTTAGTTAAATATTTATTCAGTTCCGTTAAAAAGTTCATCTCTTCTGTTGAACATAAATTTTTTAACTAAAAATTTAACCATTCAATTTTTGATTGAAAACTTATCATTTTTAGTTGAAGATTCGTCCTTTTTCGTAGAAATTAATCTTAGTGGTTGCAAATCAATCTTTTTGGTTAAAACTTCAATTATTCTAGTTGAAGATTCATCATTTTACTTGAAAATTCATCTTTTTGGTTTAAAATTCAACTCTTTCATTAAAAAATTTATCATTTTAATTGAAAAATAATCATTATGTTTGAAAGTTCGTTTGAAAGGTTGTTAAAACTATGTAATTGGTCTTGATGTTTCATTTGTGTCATCTTACTACTTATTCATATGAAAATTAATATTTTGTTTCTTTATTTTTTCCTACATCATGCAGAAGATAGTTCAAAATGAAAGGGCTCTTCAAATTAAAAGGCATGTTGACAAGAAACAACAAGAACCAAAAGAAAGGAAACAGAATGAGCTTAAACGAATGCAGAAAGTTAAGGTTTGCGTTCCTGTGAAAAAAGTGAAGTCGCCTTCAAAGGCTTCCTCAAAGTTTTCTGCAGAATTTATGGAAGTAGTTGATATGCTAGAGAATGTACAATTTGATAATCCTCTAGAAAGCTTACCAACGTTTAAAAATCCAAGCACTTTTCTCAAAAAATCTTGAATAGCAAAGAGCCGCATCAAAAAGCATTCAAAAGTATGCTGAATAATAAGAATAACCCCTCTGTGGATAAAAATATTTCTTCTGAGACAAATCCTTGTTCAAATGTTTTTTGTCATATAAGACTTTTAAAAGCTGAGGAAACGATATCAAATTTGACACGCTGATTAGATCAGCAACTAAAAGTCGTTGAAGAGATGACTTTGGAAGCCAGAACCCTCAGAGATGAGCATGAAGAGTTACGTAAGAAGTTGGACGACAAACATGAGGAATTTGAAGGTAAATGAGTTAAATACAATTTAATTTGGTAATCAGATAAGTTCCACAAAATTAAGAAAAAAATATTAATTTTCAGCCAGGATTTTCTCTAGTCAAAGCTGCACGGCTGCCGCATCTTCATACCCAGCTCCAGGTTACCGGAGAACATCCGATGATCACGTAAATAGTTTTCACTAATTTCTTCTACAAGGTGTTCAGCGACGTTGAAAACCTTGAAAAAATGGAATTCTCTTTGCATTTTTTTAACCATGAAAACCAATATTTTTATAGATGTTGATTAACTCGATTTTTGACCAGATTTCAAGAGCTTACAAAGTATTTCTCAAGGTTTCAAAATATTTCAAACATTTAAAAACATTTCATAAGGATTTTGAACATTTCACAAAAATTTCACGAATTTCATAAACCTTTTACAAAGATTTTTCAACTTTCAAAAAATTTAAAGAATTTCAAAGATTTGAAAAATGGTACAGTACACCAGGTTTCAAAGATTTCAAAAAATTTCAAAGATTTGAAACGATTTCAAAAGGTATAAAAACAAAGATTTAAGTAAGATTGAAAGATTTTACAAATATTTCAAAGGATGTCATACGATTCAAAACATTTTACAAAGATTTCAAAGATTTCACAAAAATTTCCCGAAGATTTCGAATATTTCATAAAGATTTCAAGGATTTCAAAGATTTGAAAAAGGCGACGTGTACACCAGGTTTTGAAGATTTCACAAAGATTTTGAAACTTAGACTTAAAACTTAGCACTAGATTCGTTAATTTAAAAATTATTTTTTGAATTCTTTAAATTATAAATTTTTTAATTTTGAGGGTTCGAGTTGGAAAATTGTAACAACCGGGAAAAATGTTTAAAAATAGGTAAAAATCGGGAAATGATCGGGAATTTTTTTCGTCTTGATTGTCCATTTCTATTTTCTTTTTGATTTATTGCATTTTTAGTAGATATAGAACATTGGTTACAGATCCATCTGGGTAAAGGAATTTGGATTCCTCGGAATAAGTATAATGAAGCTTGCAACACACGTTCGACACCTTTATTCGTGAAAATCTTGTGTGACATGCTTTTCTTGCCCGAGGAGTTGCGAAATCCAACGGTTTGTGGAAAACCTAGTAACATGAGTATAAATAAGAAGAAGGGTATGGCGTTGACAGTGGTGAAAAAGTTGGACTCGACGAAAGTGCTGGCCATTAAAGGTTTGTCTTTTATACTTTGAATATACACAGCGTCTGTATTGTATTGTTTGAAATTTAATTTAATTTAATTGTGAAACTAGATTAAAACGCTAGAAAATGAGCATCACGATTACGTGGCCTGATATTGCGATTATAGTAAAGATATTTATATTACACGTAAATAAAATGAATTGTATATTTTTTCTTAGACATCACATAAGTGCAAAAATTGCAGAATTGCAGAGGTCACCAAGCAAAAGTAATTTCTCATTTAAATAGTAATTTATAATAACTATTTACTTTTCCAGCACACAATAATTATTTTCTTTTAACTTGTAGAAGGAAAAAAAGGTGTCTGCCATGTAAACCTGAAGAGGAAGAAGAAGATGCATACGAAACCGATCGTTATTTCAATATCAAAAATGAGGATGCTTCCCAATCCGAACCTGCCACTAAAAACGAAGATTCTGAATCATTGAACCATCTAGAAATGAATCTAGTTTCAAGTGCAAGTGATACGGACGTTGAAGAAAATGGACGTGATAGTGATATCCGAAGGATGATTGACAGTGTCTCTGATAACGATTTAGAACTATAGTTTGCACAAATTTTCGATGTGTCGTTTCTAGTGTCGTATTCGAATCAACTGTTATTTTATTTCCGCTTAGCTTTTTTAAAATAAATTTTATATGGTAAATAAACAAATAATTTATAACTAGAATTTTTAAATGCTATTTTGTTTAGAAAGCAAAAACCGCTGTGTAGTAAAATAAAAATAACGAGGGTGCAATATTTCACGTAGGAAAAGTTCAAAGTTCAAAATATTGTTTCTAGCCATTTAAAACTCCGATTAACTTCGTTTCTCGCCTCGACATTTTGTTTTGTCCAAGTTAATTTTTAAGCTGAAAAATCGAGAAAAAAATTATTTAATTTGGACAAAAATAATTATTAACTTTTTTCTTCGCCATTTTTTGTGCTAAAATATGTTGATATGGCAGCACACTTAGCTCGCGGGAATTATTACAACAGTTTATTTAATTTCTTTTAATAATCCATAATGTTAAAAATGTATTATTAAAAAAAAGTAAATAAACATTTTCAAATAATTCCCGCGGAATGAAAGTGCTGCCATCAAACGGCCGCTTTTTTTAACCCCGATCGGGAACGATTCGGAACGATTGAAACACTCAATCGTTGTCAATCGTTCAGACAAGATTAAGAAACACGATTGGGAACAATTTAAATTTTTGGTCTATCGTTCTAAATTAATTCCAATTGATTATTTCTAGAAGTGATAGCAAATGCAAGTTAAAATTTTACGATTCAAACTCTGGACACTTGCGTCTGTAGACTTCAGAGCCGCTAAACGGATCTTTCAGACCCTATAATTGTACACTCAAAAGGTATGATGAAATCGGTCTGTTTACTTTACTTTCAGCAGAAGTAAAGCAATCTACCAACAACATCAAACTGTGAAACAATCACCCAGGAATTCTAAGAACTTCTGAATTGTCTTTCACATCAATTAACTTTATAGTTCATTCATTTATTCATTGATCTGCATACTTCTACTGTTATCGACTGCAGGAAAAACCATCAACAGATAAGCAAGAACTCGCTTGTACCATACGCTCCGCTCGGGGTTTAGAAGCAGGAACCATAAGAAACATAGTAGATGTGAATGCCTCAAAATTATAACCCCTTACCCTCGAGGCCAACAAACTCAGTGTCGTGAACAGTGAAACCGGTTTGAGAACACACCACAAATTAGAACCGGTCTTAATAATCCAACATGGCGCACAGCATGTTGCTATTGCAATATTTTATATAGGATTGTGACGTGATTAATTATTTTATAATATTTGCTGGACTAAAAAAGTAAACCGTAAGGATGGACGATTTTTTCCAACATATATTAGAAGATTGGAGGTTGGAGAACATTATACACAGATTTCATAGTAAGTATTATAGTTGGAATTATAACCTGCAAATTCATAACCTAAAAGACCAAGCAAAGAAACTTATCAAGAATTAAAAAAAAATAAAATGACTATCATTGCGATTGACTAAGAATTGCATGTTTTTTTGTTTAATACAGAGGTAAAAATAAAACAACCAAGTACATTTTGTTAAATAAATAACTTTGAAAAATTATTTTTTTTTTCAAACTAAGCTTCACTATATTTCTTCCAACATCGGTTAAAATTGAAAATTAGTATATTTTTGTGGATTTTATAACTGGAGTATCATATCATGCGGATGATGCCTGACATTTCGGAACATTTGACGGTTTACGTTCACCTCCAATGCTACTTTCTACAGCCATGCTAAAACTGCAGTGTTCATGTATGCTGTATACCGTCAGCAGATTACCGCTACTATAGTAGCGGTAATCTGCTGACTGGCCGATTTATGATGTAATGGTAGGAATTCCCAGCCACAGCGGCCGGACTTTTCTCCGTGTGATTACTACTTACATGCCTGGCAGTTACTCCCCAGTAAAAAGAAACTAATTGGGACGAATTGAGAAGAATTCGCCAGGATCCCCCGTGAATCTTGCTTTGCGACAAGCTCGAATTGGAGATGATGGTGAATTCGTGTAAATTCGTGAATAATAATAAAGTCTTCAAATATCCTATTCACCCGAATTCAGCAAAAAATTGTTAGGGGATCTAATTCATTTGAATGCGTCAGCACGAATTATTTTCAGTGCCCGCCAATTCATTTTAATTCGCGAGATTTTAAGTCAAGCCCCAATTCACCAGAATTCGCCAGCGCGGATACAGTTAAAGACTGGCCTATTCAATCGAATTCGTAAGCTATAACCAACGCGCTCGGGATAAAGGATCCGTTGTAAATAATTATATCAATGAGTCCCGTAGCTCAGTGGTCGCCCTCTGGACTTTATACACTTGAGATCGCTGGTTCGAGTCTCAAGGCATGCAATTTTTATTATTTTTTTTTCAAAATGATCTCGACCACAAATTAAGGCGAATTGACACGCATTCAATTCGCTCTGGCCCAATTCGTTTCAACGAATCAGAAAGCAGAATTCGGGCGAATTTAAACATGTTAATTCACCGCAATCCTCCCGAATTAGTTTTTTTTTACTGGGTCACTTACTTTGGCTCCTGCCAAATCGCGTGCTCTTAGATCGGTCTCCTTATTATTCTCTCGTGGTTTTTGCTTTTTCATTATTACTGTTGGAATAGGAATATTTACTAGAGCCTTGGGAAGGTAACTGGTGTGTTTATTTTCAAGTAAATATTGTTTTGTTTGGTTTAGCTGAAAACAGCTGAGATGGGTTTGTTAAGCAGCTGAAAGTAGCTGAGACAGGCGTTCGTTAAATAACACGGGGATTGCTTTTGGGGCTGTTAGATACTACTGCTGCGATGATAATATGCAATAGACTCTTGGGAAGGTGGCTGTGGTGATTATTTTAAATTTTTTGGCTGTTTCACTTCAAGGCAGCTGAAACGATGTTCGCTAAATGTACTAGAGGTTGTTTTTTGGGATTATTGAATACTTTTATCAGGTGTGATTATTTTTTATCTAAAATTGTTTTGGCTCTTTTAGTTGATAGCAATTGAGACGAAGTTCGTTAAATGTGCTAGAGGTTGTTTTTTGCGCTTGCTAAATTTTACTGTGGATATGAGGATAAGAAATAGTGTCTTGAAAAGGTTTTTGGGGTAATTATTTTGAATTTTTTTTGCTATTTTAGGTCAAGGCAGCTGAGGCGGGGCTCGTTAAATGTACTTGTACCATTAAGCCATACTGAGGGTATTTTTTTAAGGGTTTGATGACAAACTCTAATGCATTTTTAAAAAGTGGCCAAATGTCAGCAAAGTTACCAATTAGTGAAACTTCTCCTCGCTTTCAGAAAATACTTCATCACTTCCGTTCGCATGATTTAAATTTATGTTTCAAAAGCTTTTTGGGTAGTTTTTCTATCGAGGAATGCAACATATAAGGTTTCACTTTGACGAGAACCTCTTGCATATTTATTTTTTTAAACTTAATAAATGTCACAGAAAGATTGAAATTGTTTATACTTTTCATGATTTTCACAAAATAATGTACTATTCGCGTTGGCATGATATAAATTTATGTTTAAAACATTTTTTGGCTAGCTTTTCGCTTAAGGAACACTTTGGAGAGGGTTTCCATTTGATGTCAAACTTTTATCTAGTTTTAAAAAACGGCAAAATCTCATTGTTTCCAAAGCTTTTTCTGTAGCTTTTCACTAAAAGGTGTTAAGTTTTTCAGTTTGTTTTACTTTTCCTTAATTCTACGAAAGGGTGCATTATATTCGGTCGGATTATTAACTAATAAGCTATTTTTTCCATGTTTGTTTGAAAAACATTTCGTTAGCTATTCGTATTGTAGGTATTGAAAATGGGCAAAGGAATTTTCAAGAAAGAAAGTTCTCTTCGTTCAGTTTTTTGTTAGTTTTCTTACAAGTTATGTAGTAGAAATTCAGAGAGGAATCGAAAAGTTTGTTGGCAAAAGTGTCTTATGTTGGACTTTCTTGAAAAATTTCAAAGAAGCAATTTTTTGTGATTTTCACAAATGTTCAGTCTTCTGTTAGTTTGGTTACAAGTTTTGTAACAGAATCCTTACGAGGAATCGAAAAGAATTACTTTTGTTGATGGAAAAGGTGTTGCGTTACTTTAGTCCTGCTATCAAATTTTCAGAAAAGAAAGTTTTCTGGGTTACGCGAGTGTTGAGATTTTTTGTTAGTGTTTTTACATGTTAGATAACAGAAATTCTGAGAGAAACCGAAATGGTGACTTTTTTGTAGGAAAATGTGTTTTGTTATTTAAATCAAAAATCATGACTTGATTATAAAGAGTTCCTTATTGCATGCGGCCCACATTATCGGATTGAATTATCTAGATGTCTTCAAAAAAGCACATGTCCGTTTTTTCAAAAATCTTGTGCGCCTACCCAGAACCCTGTGTGTCATACCAAATTTTAAAAATGGCGCTGACTTGGGCGGCAAAGATGTTTGATATGGAAGACTCGCGCTATCCTGAACTATGTATGCTAAAACTAGCCGAAACCGCAAATACCACAAATTTTTAATATAACTGGCTACGTCAACTTATTAAATGTCTGGCGGGAGCAGGTAATAATCAAAGTCTCCTGGATGTCGATGGTCCCAATCTTATCATTCAAATCGATATTATAGCTGATAGATACCGTGATTATTTCCATTCGCAGGATCTGTTAAGATTGCAAAACAGAAACTTTAGTTATATATGCAGTAAAATTTTACATAATGATGCTCTACCCTAGCAATATTTGTTATTCAAAGCTCATTTCTTTTTTAAGCGCATATTTACTGAAATAAGAACTTCCTCCAGGTTCATCATTAAGTTGAACTCTAAAGCTGGAACATCAGTAATAGATCCACAACAGATTTGCCAGTTATGTAATCTAAGAAAAAATGAAGATCTTTTACACATCCTCGCCAAATATCCAGTCACACTACTTTGATAGTACACTTTGGTAGTACACTACCCGAACTCGTTCAGTATGACCTAACAACTCATTGTACATACGATATTATAACTTTTTATTTCATTTTGTTATTTATTTTAATTTTACCGATTTATGTCATAGTGATCTTCCCTTGCCACAGAATATTGTATTCTTAGAGGCATTAAATATACATACACACATACATATTTAAATCTTAGTAAAGAATTTTCCAAAATGAAATTTTGCTAGGTTTCGCAAATATTCAGTTTTTTTGTTAATTTTGTTACAAGTGATGTAATCTTACCAACAAATTGTTCAGAAAGAAATTTTGCTACGTTTCTCGAACTTTCAGTTTTTTTCTTATGTATTTTTACAAGTTATGTAACAGAAATTCGTAGAGGAAACTAAAAGTCTTTAGGGTTTCGCCAGTTTTGAGATTTCTTGTTGCTTTTTCTACATATTATGTAATAGAAATTCTAAGTGTCATGGCGATCGGATACGGACGTGTAAATTTGCCGCTCTTCAATTTTTTGTGTTTATATAAGTTTTAAAGTGTTTAATTACATAAAAATTAGTATTTCGTGAAAGTGCCGGTGAATTGTTCTATAGAGCATTTGGACTTTGTTTCAACTCACTTAATTGTTTCTTGTTTTTGCACTTTTGTTTATACGTAACTGTAACGGTTTTCTTCCCTGCAGAACTATGGGTGCATGTTCGGAGTGTTAAATAGTTATATACAGAGGGGGATCAGAAGTTCTCGCTTGTGTTAAGTGTGGCATTTTAGTTCATTTGACCTGTGCTAATTTCGGAATCTCAAAAAAATCTTTTGAAAAACCTAAAAAGGGTCAAATGGACTATGTCTGCAAGGTATGTTCTCCATTGTCCACTAGTGCCACCTCTGCGGCAGTGCCTGGCAATTCAAGTGCTAACCCTGGGACCACTTCTCTGCAGGATATTGATGGTACATGTATTGTACCCCCCACTCCTTCCTCCGTTGCTGCCTCGGAAAATGCTTGTACTCTACCTCCTGACCTCGCCGAACTCTTGCCAAAGTGAAGCGCTTGCGCAGTCACGTGAGATTTTGGCAAGATTCAGCGAATTTGAAACACGTCAGCTAGAATTTAATGACCAAATTAATTCCACCCTTTCGTAAATTAAGAATAAATTTTTAAACAACTCTAGGCGTATCGACTCGCTGGAGTCCGGCTACAAAGTGCAAAATGAAGAAATTGAACTTATCAAGAAGGAAGCTAAAGATTTGAAAGCCAAAGTGGTGACTTTTGAGCACGCGCTCAATGTCAACGAGCAAGCGGCTCTGAATACGACGCTGAAATTCATGGTCTCCCCATGAAGCCTAATGAAGACCTCATGGCCTCCATGGAATCTGTCGCCAGGGCTCTAGATGTAAATATTCGTAAGGATGACGTTGTCAAATTTTATCGAATTATAAAAGCACCTTCATTGAATTTTTGCTACACCCCCCCCCCCCCCCCGATCATTGTAGCCAAAATTGGCAGACAAGATCTACGGGATGAACTTATTGCAAGACGTAAGGTTAAGAGAGACATCTCTACTTTGAATATAGAATTGACTGACAACGAAAAGCATTTTATTTACTTTCCTGAGGCATTAACACCATTTAATAGAAAGATTTATGCCATTGCTCTCGGTCTTCGTAGAGAACAAAAAATCAAATACTTGTGGATTGCTGGCGGAAAAATTTTTTGCCGTAAGGAGGATAGCTCGCCGAGAATACACCTGTCGAACATCCAATCTGTTGAAGGACTACAATAGCAACTACTCTCTAAGGCCGTTATGTATTTAATAATTTTTTCTAGTCGTTCATTAGCACTACTCTATTGTTTATGCTACTTCTACATAGGTAAATATCTGTCATATTTTATATATTGCTGCATGCTGGCCATTCTGGATAGTGTGCTTTCTGACGTTAAATTTCAACAATTTTGTATTTTTTACTGCGCTAATTCAGCCTTACACTGCCCCTACAAATTGACCTTTCTTATACTCTTATACTCTCTATCACTTTAGTTTCACGGAAAGGTATTTTGAACTCATTTACGTATTTCACACACTTCTATATTTAACTATACTTGAACTTTATCTATCACTCTCATAATGGAAACTTTCAATATTTGTCACGTTAACGCTCAGTCTTTACCTGCCCATTACCTTGAATTGAAACATCACTTTATGTCCTGTTCCTATCATATCATAGCCTTATCCGAGACCTGGCTCACGCCTAACATTTTTTCGAGCCTCGTAGCACTTGATCATTACACACTTTTCCGCAGAGATAGAGATGAGAGACGAGGGGGTCGGATCTGTCTCTATATTCATGACAGCTTAAAGGGTATACCTACGACATGGAACTTGAGACTGACATTTTTGACCGTATACCCAATTATAATAATATTGTACTCACCGGTGACCTAAACACAAATCTTAATGCTACCAACAATTTAACTCACTATTTAAAATCAGTAGTGTTCTCTGCCGGATTATCTATAGTTCTCTATGATACCACCCACCACACTGATCATTCTAGTACATGGATTGACTTGATGATTGTTGACGACTTAGACAAGGTGATTTCTTCTACTCAACACTCAATCTCATTCCTCTCAAACCATGATCTTATTAGCATCCAATACCAGTTCTCCTTTAATCCCTCCTCTAGAGTAACTCCTCTGTCCATACGCAATCTTAAAAATATAAATGAAACTGAATTTCTTGAGCACCTCTCTACTTATGACTGGAATAGCATTTTTACTGAAAAGGATTATAAATAGAAAGGTGATTTGTCTGACTATATTTTTATCTTCAGCCTTTGATAATTTTGCGCCTCTCTATACTCTTAAAGCAAAGAAGAAGTCCACTCCTTGGATCACTTCTTATATCAAAGATTTAATAAAAGAAACAGAGAGAAAACGTAAATTGCCTAAAAGAACAAAAAATAGTATTATTCAAGCCGAATTTCGTAAATTGAGAAACTTAGTACAGACCAAAGTCCAGGACTCATACAATCAATATAATTGCAATTCTATCAAAAACAGGAATAAAAATGAAAACAAAGGGCTTCTCTTAAGACGGCTTGGACTTATTTCTTCTAAACACTTGGCTCCTGATAACAATTTCTCCCCTGCAGACCTTTTGACAGCATTTACTATAAAATCCACACTCCTTGCAAGCAGCACTCCCTCCTCGTCCTCAGGTCCCTCTACTTTTGATGATACGAAATTATTCTTTTCTGACATATCGCAAGAAACCCTAATTAAAAAACTCTTCGAGGTAAAATCAAATGCTCAAGGAACCGATGGTATTTCAATTAAAATGATTCGCCTTGCTTTACCAGTGATCTACAATACATCTCTGCAGGTTGGAATATTTCCTGATGCCTGGAAAGAGGCGATTATTCGCCCTGTTCCCAAAATATCTAACCCTACCTCTCCCCAAAGACTTCCGTCCTATATCTATCTTATGTGCTTTGTCTAAACCTTTCGAACGTATTGTCCATCAGCAACTTACTGCACACATTGAAACAAACAACTTAATGGACCCAATGCAATCTGGGTTCCGTGCAAGGCATAGTACACTTACAGCTTCACTTAAAGTAACTTCTGACCTTAAATTTGCAATTGATAGAAGGGAAATAACGGTTGTTGTACTTTTTGACTTTTCTAAAGCGTTTGATACAGTTAACCATAATCTACTATTGACTAGGTTGAAATCGCTTCACCTCTCGAATATGGTTGTTAAATGGTTTGAATCTTATCTTAGTAATCGTTCTGAAAGAGTGCAAATTAGCAATGGCGAGCGGTCTCATTGTGGGGAGGTTAAGAGTGGTGTCCCTCAGGGATCCTTCATCATTTCAATAACACCTAGAATTTTTAAAAACAATTTTGTTGAAATGTTGACAATCTTAGGCGATACACCATGATTTGTTAAAAAAATTTTAATAAACCATAACTATTAAAGAATGACCAGCAATTCACGAAAGTACCTCACCACAGTAACTCATGTAGCTACCGGCACACAGTGGGAAAAATTGATTTTCTCGGTTTCAAATAACGTACAGCCCACAAATATTGATCGATTTGGACAAAAAAATTTGAAAAAAAAGCTGAAAAGATTACAATTATGCGTTTTTTACGTTATATTGCAGGAAATTTGAATGGAAACAATATTATGTTTGAAACATTTTCTCTCAAGATTATAATTGTTTATATTGTAAACAAATTTAATGAACAAATGCATTAATCAGGCATTTTTTGAAAGAAAAATTCGTTTTTTTCGATGTCAATTTTTTAAAATGAGGAACTTCATGCTAATTTTGGCGAAATTCATAATTTGTTGATTAATCTTATGATTTTCTAAAACAAATTTACTAAACAAATGCATTATTGGGTAATTTGTCAGCAGAAAAATTCGGTTTTTTCAATGCCAGGTTTTTCATTTGGGAACTTCGTGACAATTTTATAAACATTCATAATAAGTTGATAAATTTTATGATTATTGAAACAAATGTAATAAACAAATGCATAATGAAGCATTTGTCGACAGAAAAATGAGTTTTTTTCTATGTCAACTTTTTTAATTACGAACTTCATGAGAACTTCAGCAAAATTCATAATGTTTTGATCAATTGTATGATGTTTTTAAACAAATTTAATAAACAAATGCATTATTGGGGCATCCGTCGACGGAAAAATTCTTTTTTTTTTTCGAAGTCAGACTTTTTAATTGGGATCTTCATAATAAATTCAGCAAGTTGATAAATTTTATTATTTTTTAAAACAAATTTAACAAATAAATGTATTACTTATATGTATATATTACTTATATATACATGTACTTATACTTAATTGATAAATTCTATGATGTTTTAAACAAATTTGGGTATTTGTCGACGAAAAAGCTTCTTGAGCAGCTTAATGAGCTGCTTGAGCAGCTTCTTCAGCAGCTTAATAAAAACACTGACATCGAAAGAGACGAGTATTTCCAACTGAAAAGAGTGGCATTGAAAAAACCGAATTTTTCTGCCGAAAAATGCCCGAACAAATTTAATAAATGCATTTGTTCATTAAATTTGTTTACAAAAATCATAACATTGGTAAACAAATTATGAATTTGGCTACAATTATCACAAAGTTCCTAATTAAAGAAAAATTGACATCGGAAAAAAATAATTTTTCTCTCGGAAAATGCCTGATTACTGCATTTGTTCATTAAATGTGTGTATATTATAAACAATTATAATATATAACTAATATATAACTTAATTGAAAACCTACTTCAAAAATCAGGCTTGAAAACTGTCTTAGAAATCTTATCAGCTCTTCTGTGAAATTTTTATTGTCCACATCGGTCAATATTTGTGGGCTGTACGTTATTTTGAACCAAAAAAGTCACTTTTTTCCCCACTGTGCGGCAGTCGCGTTATTTTTTCTTTTTGCAAACAGACGGAACAATTTGTCAACGTCCATTCGTTCATCAATGTTTGGAGAACCGTCAAGCCTTTTCTTACATTTTTTACATTGCTTCTTTTATCAAATATAGTGCTCGAAACTTGAGTCTTGTTAAAGTGTGTCCGGAAATCCTTACTTTTTAACAAATTTTTCAGTTTGCATATCACCAAAATTTTTCAAATTACTGGCCTTTGTTTCATTTGCGCAGGACACTTGAAGCTTTAAAAAGGCTATTTACTTCTTACGCTATAATTTTTTGGGACTGATTTCTTAAGTGCTGAAGCCACCTGAATCGATTTTTCGCGATATTGTTGATTTTTTTATTTTTACGCAATTATTATATGTATCAAGATTTCACAAAATGGTTGAATCAACATACATGTTTCTGCAATAATTTTAAATGTGAACTCGATGAATCGATACACTTTTGCTCACCTTTTTACATATTGGGCTCGCGGTCCCCAAGGTTCGGATGTGGTTAGTGCATGAGCCGGGTGGCGGATAGGGGAATGCTCGCTGGAAACAGAGGGTAGGGCTGAAATAAAATAGGCCCCGCGGACCAAACACACGATTGGTGACAGTCGCAGGCCCACTGGGAGTGCTCCGAAACCATGTTCGGTGTTTCCGCCGTCATGGTCTAGGGGCTGCTGTGAGCTTGCTCTACCGAGGTGTAAGCTGCGACTGGGCATCTGGAGCCAGCCCCTTCGGGCCTTGATCGGGGAGTGCGTGGTGGCTGCAGGGATCGGAACCTGCAGTGATCCGGGCGAGTCCGGTCCGTCCGTGTATTCCGGGACCGGTTAAACGAAGGCTGGGCCCCAGAGTACTGGGGTAGGACTTAGGTCCGAGGGTATACCCGTTCCCAG